>UESW01003076.1:0-16824 GCA_900491605.1 Calamus simplicifolius | reverse complement strand
TTACATAATTTAATGCATCATTCAATTTGAAGCAGAATGTAAATAATCAAGACATAACAATTGTAAATAACTACAAATGCACAAATATTATTGCATAAATAGCTATAAAGAAATGAAAAGCTACGACTACAATTTTGAAATTAGCTAATCTAAAGAGTTATGGTTAATGAGCTAAATTAGTTGACCTAAATAGCTAAGCTAATTCAGCTCGACCTATCTAAAGAGTTTTGATTGATGATCTAAAGAGATAAGGTTGATGGTCTATAATCAGCTTACTTGAGAAGTTAAAACTGATAAGCTAAATTAATTGACCTAAATAGCTACGATTTATGAGTTTAATCAGTTGATTTAAAGAGTCATGATTGATGAGCTAAATCAGTCTATCCAATTTTTTATAAATTAATTAATTTATAACTAATCTAATAAAAAAGTAGATTAGTAGTCACAATTTTTTAATATTTGTCATCAAATTATTTGACAATATTTTTAAAAATAATAAAATATAATAGAATCTAAATTTTTTATGTTAATTTTTTTTCATGAGTGTTAAAAAAAAATTTTGAAGGGGCCGGGGGTGGGGAAAACCCCCCTAGCTGTTACTTTTAAAAAAAAATTAAGTTGCCCATGTTTTAAAAATATATTTATATTTTTTTATATTTGTCATCAAATTATTTGAAAATATTTTTAAAAATAATAAAATATGATAGAATCTAATTTTTTTGTTAACTTTTTTTATGAGTGTTAATTTTTTTTATTGAAGGGGCCGGGGGTGGGGAAAAGCCCCCTAGCTGTTACTTTTTTTTTTGGCCTGGCCACCGTGGCCAGGCCACGGCAGCGGCCGTGGCCGAAGAAGACGAACGGGAGGGGGGGTGGGGAAAACCCCCATAACTATTTTTTTTTTGGTGGCCTGGCCACCGTGGCCAGGCCACGGCACACAGTGGCCGTGGCCACGGCAGCGGCCGTGGCCGGCCACGACAGCGGCCGTCGGCCACGGCCGTGGCCGTAGAAGATGAAGGGGGGGTGGGGAAAACCCCCCCCAAACTGTAATTTTTTTTGGTGGCCTAGCCACCGTGGCCAGGCCACGGCAGCGGCCATGGCCAGAGATGATGGCCGTGGCCGGAGAAGACGAAGGGGGGTGGGGAAAACCCCCCCCCCCAAACTGTAAATTTTTTTTGGGTGGCCTGGCCAGGCCACCGTGGCCAGGCCACGGCCGGCCACGGCAACGGCCGTGGCCGGAGAAGACGGCCATGGCCGTGGTCGTGGCCGGAACCTATTTTTTTAAAAAAATAATTTAGGAGGAGGGGGGCTTACCTCGGTCGCGAGGGGACACGCCGGAGTGGGGGGAGCTTCGCAGGGGGAGATGACGGGGGGAGCCGGAGGAGCGGACGGACGGCGGCGGCTAGGGTAGGAATAGGAAGAAGAAGAGAAGGGAAGGGGGGGCCGGCCCGACCAGGCGTTAAATAGTGGTGATTAGCGATGCAATATATGCATTGCTAATCACTCGCTATTTTTTTTTAATTTTATTATGGATTAGCGACGCAACAATGCGTCGCTAATCCATCGCTAATTTAGCTTTTTATTATTTTATGTAAAATTTAGCGACGCAACTAATTGCTAATGAGTCGCTAACTTGGAGCCAATGTCCGGCGGGAAAATAATTTTTATTTTCTAGGAAATTGCATCGCAAATGCGTCGCAATATTTTTTAAATATTTATAACTGATAAAATTTATATTTTTTGAAAATAATTGCGACGCAAATATTGCGTCGCAATGTTTTTTTTTAAATTTTTTAATTACATTTATTTTTCTAAAAAACATTGCGACGCAATACATGCGTCGCAATATTAAAAATTTTTTCGAAAAATTATTTTTATTTTCTAGGAAACTGCGTCGCTAATGCGTCGCAATATTTTTTTAATACTTATAACAGATAAAAATTATATTTTCTAAAAATAATTGCGACGCATATATTGCGTCGCAATATTTTTTTAAATTTTTTTATTACATTTATTTTTCTTAAAAACATTGCGACGCAATAAATGCGTCACAATATTAAAAATTATTTTCTCTGGAAAAATTATTTTTATTTTTTAGGAAATTGCATTGCAATTTTTTTTAAATATTTATAACTGATAAAATTTATATTTTCTAAAAATAATTGCGACGCAAATAATGCGTCGCAATGTTTTTTTAAAATTTTTTAATTACATTTATTTTTCTAAAAAACATTGTGACGTAATACATGCGTCGTAATATTAAAAATTATTTTCTTCAAATTATATTTTTTGAAAAATAATTGCGACGCACATATTGCGTCGCAATGTTTTTTTTAATTTTTTTATTACTATTATTTTTCTTAAAAACATTGCAACGCAATAAATGCGTCGCAATATTAAAAAAAAAATTATCTGGGAAAATTATTTTTATTTTCTAGAAAATTGCATCGACCGATCGGACCGATCGGCGATGATCCGACAGTTGCCATCGATCCAAGCCGTGATCCCGATCGGCCACGACTGATCCCGGACCATTGCGATCGGTCCGAGATCACTGACGATCCGATGGTTGCGATCGATCCAAGCCCTGATCGATCCCGGTCGGCGATGAACGATCTCGGACCGTCGCGATCGATCGATAGGCGACGATCTGACGGTTGCGATCGATCCAAGCCGTGATCCCGATCGGCCATGATGATCCCGAACCGTTGCAATTAGTCCGAGATCGCCGACGATCCAACGGTTGCGATCGATCCAAGTCCTGAACCCGATCGACCATGACCGATCTCGGACCGTGGCGATTGGTCCGATCGGCGATGATCCGACGGTTGCGATCGATCCAAGCAGTGATCCCGATCGGCACGACCGATCTCGGACCATGGCGATTGGTCCGATCGCCAACGATCCGAAGGATGCGATCGATCCAAGCCCTAATCGATCTCAGTCGATGATGAACGATCTTGGACCATCGCGATCGATCCGATCATCGAGGATCTGACGGTTCCGATCGATCCAAGTCCTAATCCCGATCGGCCACGACCGATCTCGGACCGTGGCGATCGGTCCGATCGGCGATGATCCGATGGTTGCGATCGATCCAAGCCCTGATCCCGATCGACCACGACCGATCTCGGACCGTGGCGATCGATCCGATCGCCGACGATCCGACGGTTGCGATCGATCCAAGCCATGATCCCGATCAGCCAAGACCGATCCTGGACCGTTGCAATCGGTCCGAGATCACTGACGATCTAACGGTTCCAATCGATCCAAGTCCTGATCCCGATCGGCCACGACCAATCTCGGACCGTGGTGATCGGTCGGATCACCGACGATCTGACAGTTGCGATCGATCCAAGCCATGATCCCGATCAGCCATGTCGATCTCGGACTGTGGCGATCGGTCCGATCGGCGACGATCCGACTGTTGCGATCGATCCAAGCCCTGATCCGATCGGCCATGACCGATCTCGGACCGCGGCGATCGGTCGATCTCCGACGATCCGACGGTTGCGATCGATCCAAGCCATGATCCCGATCGGCCACGATCGATCTCAGACTGTGGCGATCGGTCCGATCGCCGACGATTCGATGGTTGCGATCGATCCAAGCCCTGATCGATCCCGATCGACGATGAACGATCTCGGACCGTCACGATCGATCCGATCGGTGACGATCTGACGGTTGCGATCGATCTAAGCCGTGATCCCGATCGGCCATGACCAATCCCGGACCGTTGCAATCTGTCCGAGATCGCTGACGATCCGATGGTTCCCATCGATCCAAGTCCTGATCTCGATCAGCCATGACCGATCTCGGACCGTGGCGATCGGTCCGATCGCTGACGATCCGACGTTGCGATCGATCCAAGCCTGATCCTGATCGGCCACGACCGATCTCGGACTGTGGCGATCGGTCCGATCGGCGATGATCCGACGGTTGCGATCGATCCAAGCCGTGATCTCGATCGGCCATGACCGATCCGGACCATTGCAATCGGTCCGAGATCGCCGATGATCCGACGGTTCCGATCGATCCAAGTCCTGATCCCGATCGGCCACGATCGATCTCAGACTGTGGTGATCGGTCCGATCGCCGACGATCCGACGGTTGCGATCGATCCAAGCCGTGATCCCGATCGGCCACGACCAATCCGGACCGTTGCAATCAGTCCGAGATCGCGACGATCCAACGGTTGCGATCGATCAAAGTCCTGATCCCGATCGGCCACGATCGATCTGGACCGTGGCGATCGGTCTGATCAGCGATGATCCGACGGTTGCGATCGATCCAAGCCATGATCCCGATCGGCCACGACCGATCTCGGACCATGGCGATCCGTCCGATCAGCGACGATCCGACGGTTGCGATCGATCCAAGCCGTGATCCTGATCGGCCACGACCGATCTCCGACTGTGGCGATCGGTCGATCGCCGATGATCCAACGGTTGCGATCGATCCAAGCCCTGATCGATCTCGGTCGATAATGAACGTTCTCGGACCGTCGCGATCGATCCGATGGCAACGATCTGATGGTTGCGATCGATCCAGGCCATGATCCCGATCGGCCACGACCGATCCCGGACCGTTGCAATCGGTCCGAGATCGCTGATGATCCGACGGTTCTGATCGATCCAAGTCCTGATCCTGATCGGCCACGACCGATCTCGGACCATGGCGATCGGTCTGATCGCCGACGATCCGATGGTTGTGATCGATCCAAGCCATGATCCCGATCGGCCACGACCGATCTCGGACCGTGGCGATCGGTCCGATCGGCGATGATTCAACGGTTGCGATCGATCCAAGCCCTATTTTCGATCGGCCACGACCGATCTCGGACCGTGGCGATCGGTCTGATCGCCGATGATCTGACGGTTGCGATCGATCCAAGCCGTGATCCCGATCGGCCACGACCGATCTCGGACCGTGGTGATCGTCCAATCGGCGATGATCCAAAGGTTGTGATCGATCCAAGCTATGATCCCGATCATCCACGACCGATCTCGGACTGTGGCGATCGGATCGATCGGCGATGATTTGACGGTTGCCATCGATCCAAGCTGTGATCCCGATCAGCCATGACCAATCCCAAACCATTGCGATCGGTCCGAGATCGCTGACGATCCGATGGTTGCGATCGATCCAAGCCCTGATCCCAATCGGCCATGACCGATCTCGGACCATGGCGATCGATCCGATTGCGACGATCCGACGTTGCGATCGATCCAAGCCCTGATCCCGATCGGCCACGACCGATCTCGGACCGATCGCTATTTAACATAATTAATTTTTTTAAAACATTACGACACAAATGGTTGCATCGTAATTTTTTAATATGATAATTATATTATATAAAAATTAATTTTATTTAAAATAATTGCGATGCAACAAGTGCGTCGCTAAATTAAAACATAATTTTTTAATTTTTTGGTTTATTACGTCGCTAATGCGTCGCTATTTAACATAATTAATTTTTTTAAAATATTACGACGCACTGATTTGCGTCATAATATTTTTTTCTCATAATTATATTTTATAAAAATTTATTTTATTTAAAATAATTGCGACAATTATTGCGTCGCTAAATTAAAAATAATTTTTCTAATTTTCTAATTTATTGCGATGCTAATGTGGCTTTTTAATATAATTAATTTTTTTAAAAACATTGCGACGCACTGAGTTGCATCGCAATTATTTTTTCTCATATTTATACTTTATAAAAATTAATTTTATTTAAAATAATTGCGATGCAGTTAGTGCATCGCTAAATTAAAAATAATTTTTTTAATTTTTGGTTTATTGCATCGCTAATGCATCGCTATTTAACATATTTAATTTTTTAAAAAATATTGCGACGCACTGAGTTGCGTCTCAATATTTTTTTCTCATATTTATTTTATAAAAATTAATTTTATTTAAATTATTTGCAATGCAATTGGTGCGTCGCTAAATTAAAAATAATTTTTCTAATTTTTGGTTTATTGCGTTGCTAATGCATCGCTATTTAACATATTTACTTTTTTTAAAAATATTGCGACGCACTGAGTTGCATCGCAATATTTTTTTCCTATATTTATATTTTATAAAAAATTAATTTAAAAATATTGCGATGCATTATTTGCGTCGCTAAATAAAAAAATTAAATTTTTTTAATTTTCTAGTTTATTGAGTCGCTAATGCGTCGCTAATTGCGTCGCAATGTTTTGTTGTCACGGAGGCCTCGCAAAGTGGTCGCAATTTAGTGATGCGTTGCTAAATTTGCATCGCTATTTCAATATTTTCTTGTAGTGTTTAAAAATATATAAAGGTAAAAAAATTGGTCATGTTTAGCTTCCCAAAAGCAAGGAAACAACTATTTGCCAAATAGAAACAACTCCGACAACCAAGGCATAGGACGATGCGGAGGAAGACACCCTCTCGGAAACCACTTCACGTCGGATCCTCTCTTTTCTTTTGCTTTCGCTTCATCGTTGCACATCCCACTTCCGAAGTAGAAAATTATAAGGTAAATGAGAAAGGGATCAAGCAAGACACTATGCCGAGCTCATACCCTACTCTTGGAAGAGAATGATAAGCTCGCCTGCAAGATAGACATAATAAATGAACAAAAAAGCGAATGAGCCAATACTTCGCGCTGCGGTAAGAAATTGCATCAATCGAGGATGCAGGACTGACCATTGCTTGACTTTATATCTTCACCATTCACGGATCAAAGAGAACACTAAGATTCATAACATTTGAGCGCCTATGCCATATAGCTTGCTTTCAACTCGGGCGCGCTGGTCATGGGAGGTATATGTTTTAAAAAATCGAATGGTTATTTTATTTTGTGGGCTCCTCTTGCGAAAGGTGACAAAAGCCGAAAAAAGCTCCAATTCCAGCTCGCCTCCCGATTCTCACCACCACAACTCGAAGCATTTTGAAAACTATCCCTCCATATTTACCAAAATACCCTCCATCACATCTTCCATTAGTCCATTCACTTTCATCTGATCGAACCAACCTACGTTCATTTTCATCATTTCAAACACTAAAACCCCTTCGGTTCGCAGAAGGCGCAGCCTTTCTCTACCTCTCTCTCCCGCTCTCTCTCTTACTGCAATGCCTTGTTGCAGGGATGGTGGTGCCGTAAACAAAGAAAAGGAGGAGGCAGAAAGTGAAACAAAATGTATGGATGGTCCGCCTTTATGTTTGTCCTTCTTTTTCTCGCTTACGATCGACGGCCTTGCCCTCCTCGTCCTCAAGTTGGCCATCATGTCCAACCCGACGGGCGCCCTCAATGCTCCCATAAACCTGGTGTCGATAAGCTACCCTCTGTTCGGATAACCCTTGGGTTTGGGTTGCAGTCAATCTGAACCCGGGTCAATTGCAAATCAGGTCGGTTAAACCTAGGTCTTTCGGGTTTGGGTTGGGCAAATATGAGTTTAAACACTACTGTAAATCAGGTTCGACGGACCGAGTTCGGATTGAATCTGGCCCAAGTTGCACCCTTAGGCGCCGTGCACCATAAACTTTCTTGAAAATCAAACCAAGCTCAATTTCTTTCTTAAATTACGTACTAGGCACATATGGTGAATATAATTGTCCCAATAAAGTGCTTTATAAGTTTAGAGCATCTTGCATCTTTTAACTCATAAATTATATTAATTATCTTATTTACTATAAAGTAAGTAATGATATGGTTGCTTTATTATTATAATTTGGATTAGTCTTGTGCATTGAGTTACCTTTTCTAAAATAGAAAAAAGTAATGATAAAGTTATTTATCTTTCTTTATAAATCAAATCTCTTTGCTATTAGTTTTATAAGAATACTTTCTCTGGGCTTTTTTTTTAAAACAAATTATAATTTTGTTAATGACTCCTCCATCAGCAAATGCATCTATATTAGGAAAACCAAACTTTTTATTTTTTTTAGATTAGTATAACAATTTTTTTGGTAGAAAAATTAATACGATAAAGTTAAGGTGCATTCATTAACTTGCATAAATTGCTTTTATTATGCCAAACAATTGAAGATGGTCGCAAAAGAGAAAGAAATTTATAAATAAAATAATGGTGTAAGATTTATTCATCATTCTCATGATTTTAAGGAGCATGATAAAGCTAGGTTTTTGTTTTTTTTAAAAAAAATCATTATATACCCTCAACTAAAATTATAAGCAGACCAACCACAAACTTCTTAACAGTTGGATAAGACAGCACCGTTGATGATCCCCTTTCTTTATTCTACTTGCCTGCTGTCTTTGGCTACCAAATTAAGGTCCTCCGCTGTAAATGCTTTTCTTTCTTTTTTTTTTTTCTTTTCTTTTTTTTTTCCTCCCTTGTTTTCTTTTCTTTTCTTGTTTTTTTGACCAGCCACCTTACAGTTGGCCCCATCGTGTGGAAATGGCGAGGGGGAAACTGTAAGTTAAAAAGGTAAGGTGATGGCAAATAAAAAGGGTGGCTCTCATGCGAAGGCCAGGTTGGAAGCAGAAAGGATAATTAAAGGCCTTGTACACATCTAAGTTGTGAGACGACCAATAACATACTCATGGCATGAACCTATCGATATTCAAAGGAATTGCTTCTCAAAATTTATTTTTATTATTAATTAATATAATTAAATATTTCATATTTTAAAATATGATATATTGATCGAATACATGGATTAATTGATAAAATGACATATTAGTTATTTCATTAATTTTAACAACTTCATGTAACGAAACATTAAGAGTGCAAAGTTCTTGAATCATGAGGGCTGCAAATATTAAGATGAATTTTAAATAAATGTAATAATTATCATTACTAACTATATAATATAACAAATGTATGTAAGAAGGTTTACTATATTATTGTTTGTCCCATTTAAATCCCTTTAAATACATACTTTTAAACCAATAAAGCTTGCCTTCTTTAAAAGAAAAAGTTGCATTATAGAAGATTTTATCCAATAAAAGGTACACTACCTTACCATTAAAAATTTCTGTTGTTATTCGAATTTTAAGTAAATACTTAATAATTAAAAGAATATTTTAACTTATATATCTTTATAGTAATTATCATCACCAGCTATATAATATAGTATAGCAAATACAAGAAGGTTTACTATATTATTGTCAATCTAATTTAATCCCCTTAAATGCATACTTTTAAACCAAAATATATGGGAGAGTTGCAATATATAAGATTTTATCCAACATAAGATACACCACCTTTCCATCTTAGATAGCAAAAATTTTGTTGCCATTCCACAACCTATTGATTCCTATAAAATAATATATCAACCTATAAAATTAGTCTATAAAAGACATTTCTAAATTTTAAAATTCTTTACCTTATTTTTATTTTTAAAATTTAAATCAAATAAATGAAAAAAATACAAAATTTTAAAACACCTTATCTTATTTCTATTTTTTAAATTTAAATTAAACCCTCTTCTTTATAATCAAAAAATTATATATTTCATATTATTTTATAAAATAATAGATCAATTTAGAAAACAATCTATAAAAATATATATCTTAATTCTAGATTTTTTTATTTTTATTTTAAAATCTAATTTAAATGAGCTTAAGTATACGGGCGGAGATCTAATTATATGAGAAATTAAATGATGATAATTAATATTTTACCTTGTAAAATGGCTATTATAAACAAATACTCCTCTTCTACCTCGTGATATAAGTTACCAAGTGTGTTTTAAACGCTTCGCTGATGAAAAGGTAAGTTTAATTTGGAAGCGGCCCGGTACCACGCGCATACTACCGTGATCCGAGGGAAACAAGCGATATCAATGCTGGGCAGCGGGCGAAGTAATGAGTCGGATCATGGAGGGCAGGGGAAGGAGCCTTAAATTCCAGCATCAACGCATGCAACGCTAAAAAAAACAAACCATGCTCGGTGCGGCGAGAGAGCTCGCAGCGGGAGAAAGAGAGAGGAAGGAAGAAGGCAAGATTGTGAGGATGGGGAGACTTTCCAAGTTCTTTTGCTTGGCGTACAATGGTGATTTAGCGGACTGCGGCAACACCGGTGGAGGTGACGCTTTCTTTCTTTCTTTTTGTTTTCTTTTAGTTTGGGTTCGTTCCTTGGATTTCCTTGGGACGTTAGGCCTTCTTCTTCTTCTATGTTTAGCGTGGCTGAGAGCTCGCAGCGGGAGGAAGGAAGAAGGCAAGATTGTGAGGATGGGGAGACTTTCCAAATTCTTTTGCTTCAAGTTTATGGCGTGCAATGGTGATTTAGCGGACTGCGGCAACACCGCATCGGTGGAGGTGACGCTTTCTTTCTTTCTTCTTGTTTTCTTTTAGTTTGGGTTCATTGCACTATTATGTTGGTTGTTATAATTTTTGAAGTCATTTTATTGAAAAAGATTTATTCAGATCGATTTTAACATCTCTAAAGAAGAGTTGTGGCCCCACGCCACAAGTAAAGAATAACTTCAAATAAGAAAGAAAAGAATGATCTCTTAAAACTTTGTAACTAAAATTCTTTGATTCAATGAAATACGTTAAAGGACCCAAAACTCTTAATTAGACGAAAATTATATACTTTTAAAAATAAAAAATAGGATTATTGATTGATTTTATATTAACAAAATAAAATTTCTAAAAGAAAATAATATAGAACTTCTAAAGAAAATAAAATAAGCCATCTACATAGGTTAGGACAAAATTAAAGTTTTTTTTGAAAGCAAAAGCTCTTTTTATTTTTTCACTTCTGGGCTGCATCATTAGTCTTTTTTTTATTATTATCATTTTGCTCTCACTCAACTATGTAAATACAACAAAAGAGAGAGAGAGAGGGAGAGAGAGAGGTGGTAAGCCTGGTTGTGTCAGATGGTACGTGGGCCTGATTGTGTCAGGCAGCACAGGTCAAGTGGTAGGTAAAGTTGGGACGGCTCGAGGCTGCCATGGAGAGGTCGGGGCCACCAGGGGCCGACTTGGAGAAGTCAGGATCGCCGGGGCTGACCTAGAGATGTCGGGGCCGCTAGAGCCAACTTGGAGAAGTCGGGGCAGCTAAGAGCCAACTTGGAGAAGTCGGGGCCGCTGGGGCCGACTTGAAGATGTGCGGGGCCATAAGAGGCTGACTTGGAGAAGTCAGGGCCACCAGGGGCCGACTTGAAGACGTCGGAGCCACTGGTGCTGACTTGGAGACATCGGGGTCGCTGGGGCCGACTTGAAGAAGCTGAGGTCGCCAGGTGCCGACTTGGAGAAGTCGGAGCCACCAGGGGCCAACTTTGAGAAGTCAGGACTGCTGGAGCCGACTTGGAAGCGTCAGGGCTGCTGGGACTGACTTGGAGACGTCGGGGCTGCTGGGCCAGACTTGGAGAAGCCGGAGCTGCCAGGGGCCGACTTGGAGAAGTCGGAGCCACTAGGGCCGACTTGGAGACGTATGGCCCGCTAAAAAGCGGGGCTGCCTTGGAGACGCAGGGCCTCCTGCCTTTGTCCATGCTGTCAGTTGACTTTGTGGTGAATGCCAACGTGGCACCATCGGCCACATCATATGCCACCCCCCTCCCGAGCTCGAGGGGACACACGTTCATTGACCCCTGGGCGAGAGGAGCACGAAGATTTGTAATAATTGCTGGCTTTCATGCGCCTTCAATCATCGAAGTTGCGGCACGTCCTCCCGAGGCCACGTCGCCTCGAAATTCTTTCGTAATCAAGTAAAGGCATGGAAGATAACGTCAGCTTCGGGTGCACAGAGAGAATATCTCTCGAGGAATGAAAAAAGCAGGTGCCATCATTACTCCATTGCTCCTTACGTCTTATCATTGGCCAAAAATCCTGCTCCCTGGGTGGGAACGAGGTGTCGTATCTCGGGCACAGGCAGGATTATCAACAGCTGAAGGGCATGCATGCGATTGTAGAAGGCCACGTGGCATTGCCTTGGGCGAGGCAATTTGAAAAGTTCATATAAAAAACCCTTTCCGTCCGAGGGCAACCTTTATGCTATCATCGTTCTCTTCATGTCTTCTTCCTCTTGAACCCCGAACCTTCGGAGTCCGAAGCTTTCACTCGCTTTCCCCCGATGTTAGGTCAGTCTTCTCCTGCCTCCTTGCCTCAATTCCTTGGATCGTCGAACTATTAGGAGGGCCATTAGGGAGGGTAAGAGACCTGTCGCAAGTCCTCGTCGATCCTTGAGAGAGGAGAAGGAGATCTCCCTAGCTCACCAAAGGCGCTGGCCGTTCGGGGGTGTCACCATCCGCAACTGCCCGGTTGTAGATGTTTGACCAATGCCCAAAGCTTCTCCCCCTAGGGCACCCCCTTCCAGGACAGCTCTGGCGAGAGTAGCCCCAACTTCTCTTGACATGGAGACATCGGGGTCGCTGGGGCCGACTTGAAGAAGCTGAGGTCGCCAGGTGCCGACTTGGAGAAGTCGGAGCCACCAGGGGCCAACTTTGAGAAGTCGGGACTGCTGGAGCCGACTTGGAAGCGTCAGGGCTGCTGGGACTGACTTGGAGACGTCGGGGCTGCTGGAGCAGACTTGGAGAAGCCGGAGCTGCCAAGGGCAGACTTGGAGAAGCCGAAGCTGCCAGGGGCCGACTTGGAGAAGTCGGAGCCACTAGGGCCGACTTGGAGACGTATGGCCCCGCTAAAAAGCGGGCTGCCTTGGAGACGCAGGGCCTCCTGCCTTTGTCCATGCTGTCAGTTGACTTTGTGGTGAATGCCAACGTGGCACCATCGGCCACATCATATGCCCCCCCCCTCCCGAGCTCGAGGGGACACACGTTCATTGACCCCTGGGCGAGAGGAGCACGAAGATTTGTAATAATCGCTGGCTTTCATGCGCCTTCAATCATCGAAGTTGCGGCACATCCTCCCGAGGCCACGTCGCCTCGAAATTCTTTCGTAATCAAGTAAAGGCATGGAAGATAATGTCAGCTTCGGGTGCACAGAGAGAATATCTCTCGAGGAATGAAAAAAGAAGGTGCCATCATTACTCCATCGCTCCTTACGTCTTATCATTGGCCAAAAATCCTGCTCCCTGGGTGGGAACGAGGTGCCGTATCTCGGGCACAGGCAGGATTATCAACAGCTGAAGGGCGTGCATGCGATTGTAGAAGGCCACGTGGCATTGCCTTGGGCGAGGCAATTTGAAAAGTTCATATAAAAACACCCTTTCCGTCCGAGGGCAACCTTTATGCTATCATCGTTCTCTTCATCGTCTTCTTCCTCTTGAACCCCGAACCTTCGGAGTCCGAAGCTTTCACTCGCTTTCCCCCGATGTTAGGTCAGTCTTCTCCTGCCTCCTTGCCTCAATTCCTTGGATCGTCGAACTATTAGGAGGGCCATTAGGGAGGGTAAGAGACCTGTCGCAAGTCCTCGTCGATCCTTGAGAGAGGAGAAGGAGATCTCCCTAGCTCACCAAAGGCGCTGGCCGGTCGGGGGTGTCACCATCCGCAACTGCCGGTGGTAGATGTTTGACCAATGCCCAAAGCTTCTCCCCCTAGGGCACCCCCTTCCAGGGCAGCTCTGGCGAGAGTAGCCCCGACTTCTCTAGCCCGTCCAGCCCCTCCTCCAGTAGCCAGCTCTGATTTGGTAGGACTGCGGGGGTGGCTTCCACCATGACCCCTGAGGAAGTGGAAGACCTCAGGGGCAGGTATAGGGTTCCCAGTTTCATCCGTTTGCCGAACTCATAGAGATTACATGAATAGAAGATGGTTGGTGGGCCTGGTCTAGGGCCGATAACGGATCGAATACAGATCGAATAGTAGTATATCCATATTTGTATCCATATTTTTAATGGATACGAATACGGATACGAATACTAAATGAATATTAAAATTCATGTCCATATTTATTCTAAATGGATACGGATGATTTCATGCATATCCATATTTGTTATATACAGATACAGATACAAATCAGATATCAAGCATATCCATATTTATTATATACGGATACGGATATTAATCGGATATCAAGCATATCCATATTTGTTATATACGGATATGAATATGAATCGAATATTAAGATAGTGTTTGATACAAAAAATGCTATACTATATTATATGTTATTTCAAATTCTAAATTATCTTCTATTTCTCCATTTCTATGTTTGAAACTATAACATTTATATGCTCTTTCAAAATTTATATTGTATTTTCACATGTATTCAATCAATTTTTTTTGATAAATATTTTTCTTACTAACTATAATTTAAATAACTTTATTTATATACTCTTTCAAAATCTACATTATATTTTTTATATGCCTATTCAACTCTCTTTTATAAATATTTTTTCTCACTAAAAATTATTTAAATAACTTATATTTTTTATATGTCTATTCAAATCTCTTTTATATTTACTAAAAATTATTTAAATAACTTCATTCATGTCCTCTCAAATTAAAGCTTTGCTTTTTAGCATTATTTTATATGAAGAGTATAAGCACTAATAATAATAATGAACTCCTCTTCTAACACTACTTTAAGCAAAATTATTTTTTCTATTATTTCCTTCATATTTATTATTTTATCTTTTAAACTCTATATATAATAATTTTTAATTTATTTTTATTCTTATCTTTGCTTATATACCAAAATTTATAATCATCAACCTCTTTTGCTTTTTTCTACCTACTTAATTTTTCATAGGCAAACTATGTTGATTCTTCTTCTAGTCATCACATTTATTGATTTTATTAATTTTTAATTAATAAAGTTATATTTTAAGTCACTAAATATATTTTGTATTATTTTTTGGACTAACTTTTTTACTTGTATTTATTCATAAAATTTTGAAAATTCTTGCTTACTTTCATCTCACAATCGGGTGCTAATGTAATGCATCATTTGTGATACTATTGTAGTTATCTTTATAAAAATTTATCCTGCATTAGGGCCTATATTTTCATGCTTTACTTACATACATCATATTTATGACCATCCTAATTATCATTATTAAACTTTACGCTACATTAGGGTTTGTGCAAACCATCACAAATATAATACATTCAAGTGGTTTTTTCTATTCAATTCATGTTCATAGATGAAAGGGTTGGATCATGCTTGATCTCAGTCTGACCTAATTTTATATTTGAGTTTTGATTATAGACTCGGATTCAATCTATTTGTTTGTTGGATCAAATAAATTTATAGAAAAAAATTTTAGGCCCAATAAATCATTTAGATCTATTCGACTTTAATATAAAATATTGCATTTAAGTCAAGCATCTAATTATTATTTTATTATTAAAATCTAATAATTGATAAATAAATAGAATCAACTTAAATATAAGTTTCTATTCAAAAACTCTTAATTCGGTCAAGTAAATGGTTATCCTTAACTTTATAATATGATATTTAAAATATTTATCAATTTAATTGAACACATTATAAATAAGAATCAATCAAGATAAATAATAAAAAAAGATATAATTATAAGAAAATAGATGAGAGAAGACTTGGTTGTTAAGATAAAAAATAAAGAATTAATTTAAATCAGAACCCATATAATAAATTTATAATGATAATTAGAATGAAAAAAAATATTATAAAAATTTATAGATTGAAAAAAATTAAATCCTAAACTCAAACTTAAATTGATCCAATTAAATGCCGTTAGATGTAACCCACATAATAACCCACAAATCCTTTATGACTCACTAGGACCTAACATAATGATCGAGTAAAAAAAGAAGACAAAGAGGCATCATGTGTGGAAGCCTTCATCTCTGTCCTCTTCCCAATCCCACGTGGCACACCATTATTTTGAGTTAAAAAAAAAAACAAAGAGACATGGCGTGTGGAAGCCAGAAGCATAAGAGTCTCTGTCCCCTTCCCAATCCAATGCGGTATGCTATTTTTTCGATAAAAAATAGAAGAGACATCACGTGAGTCTTCATCTCTGTCCTCTTTCTGTCCTCTTTCCAATCCCATGAGTAAAAAAAGAAGACGAAGAGGCATAGCCAGAAGAGGAAGAGTCTCCATCAACCGTCCCAATTCCCCTTTTCCCAATTCCACGCGGCACGCCATTTCTTCTTTCTTCTTCGGTGAGCCTCTGCTAGTCCGCAGCTGCTAATTAATAATATAAATTTAAATAATTGAATACAAAATGGATATCCGTATTTGTATCTAAAAAAATAGGTAAATCTATTTTTGTTTTCATATCTGATTAATTTTTAGATTAAATATCCAAATTCATATCCGAATCCGATTAAACTGAAACATGAATATCTGAATCCGATAAAATTCAAATACGAATACGGATACGGTCGAAGTTTATCCGACTCATTTTTAGCCCTAGCTTGGTCCCATCGGATGCATGGGTCTGGCAGTTGATGGGCCTGGTCCTATCAACTGTGCGGATCAGATGGTAGGTGGGCCTAATCATGTCAGACGGTGCAGCCCAGACGGTAGGTGGGCCTGATTGTGTCAGGTGGTAGGTGAGCCTGGTTGTGTCAGGCAGCATAGGTCAGGCGATAGGTGAGGTTGAGATGGCTGAATGCTACCATGGAGAGGTCGGGACTGCCAGGGGCCGACTTAGAGAAGTCGGGATCACCGAAGCTGACCTAGAGACGTCGGGGCAGCTGGAGCTGACTTGAATAAGTCAGGGTCGCCAGGGGCCGACTTGGAGAAGTTGGGGTCGCTGGGGCCGACTTGGAGACGTGTGAGGCTGCCAGGGGCTGACTTAGAGAAGTCGGGACCGCTAGGGGCCAACTTGGAGATGTCGGGGCCACTGGGGCTGACTTGAAGAAGCCGAGGCCGCCAGGTGCCGACTTAGAGAAGTCAATGCCGCTAGGGGCTGACTTGGAGAAGTCGGGGCCGCTGGGGCCGACTTGGAGAAGCCAGGGCCGCCAGGGGCCGACTTGGAGAAGCCAGGGCTGCCAGGGGCCGAC
>UESW01003075.1:109713-122398 GCA_900491605.1 Calamus simplicifolius | reverse complement strand
ATGTTTGGCACACAAAGTCGTCCTTCAAATTTCATGGATCCATCCTTCATTGCATAAAATTCATTCTGAACTCATGACTGCACAACTTCTTTAATCCTTTGTAGATCTGGATCTTCTATCTGGAAGGACTTGATCCTGTCAACTAGAGTCGACTGAAGTACAAGTGCTGCAACAAGGCCATCAGACTGTTGTACTCTCAATCCAACATCCAACCTCTCAAGGTCTCCCAATATATGAGGTTAGGAAGTAATCATAGCAGCTAACTCAGAAAAAGATTTTCTGCTCAAGCATCAGCCACTACATTGGCCTTTCCAGGATGATACTGTAGATTCAGGTCATAATCCTTCAGTAGTTTCAACCACCTCCTCTGCCTCAAATTCAGCTCCTTCTGTGTGAAGATGTATTTTAGACTCTTATGATATGTATACACATCACACACACTCCATATAGATAATGCCGTCAAATCTTCAGAGCAAAAAATACAGCAGCCAATTCCAGATCATGAGTAGGATAATTCTGCTTATAAGGTTTCAATTGTCTAGAGGCATAGGCTATCACCCTTTCATTCTGCATCAAAACGCATCCCAATCCTTTTCGAGAGGCATCAGTATATATAGTAAAACCTTTAGATCCTGTCGAAAGAACAAGAATGGGAGCTGACACCAGGCGCTGCTTTAACTTCTGAAAACTTTTCTCACACTCCACTACCCAGTCAAACTTCACTCGCTTTTGGGTTAAATGAGTTAGGGGTAGAGCAATGCGAGAGAAATCCTCCATAAATTTACGTAATACCCGGCTAGCCCCAGAAGCTTCTGACTTCTACCACATTGGAAGGTCGGCTCCAGCTAATAATAGCTTCAATCTTTTTCGGGTTCACAGATACACCATCTTTAAAGATTATATGACCCAAGAAAGATACTTGATCCAACCAAAACTCACACTTCTGCAGCTTGGCATAAAGCTTCTTCTCTCGAAGAATCTGTAGCATCCTTAGGTGGTTCTCATGCTCCTTTGGCTCTTGGAATATATCAAAATATCATCAATGAAAACCACTACAAACTGATCCAAATATGGTTTAAAAATTTTATTATTAAGTCCATGAATGCTGCTGGGGCATTAGTTAACCCAAACGGCATCATCAAGAACTCATAGTGGCCATATCTGGTTCTAAATGTTGTCTTAGGTGCATCCCCCCTTGACTTTGAGTTGATGGTACCCTGACCTGAGATCAATCTTTGAGAATATCCGGGCTCCTTGGAGTTGATCAAACAAGTCGTCAATCCTTGGCAGAGGGTACTTATTTCGCACTGTTACCTTATTGATTTCCCGGTAATCAATGCACAGTCGAAGACTGCCATCCTTCTTCTTAACAAATATAACTGGAGCACCCAAGGAGAAGCACTGGGTCTGATAAATCCCCGATCTAGGAGCTCCTACAATTGATCCTTCAGTTCCTTTAGCTCAACCAGGGCCATGCGATAAGGGGCCTTGGATATAGGTCTAGTTCCAGGAACAGATCAATGGAGAACTCAACTTTCCGATCTGGGGGCAAATCAGTCAAATCATCAGGGAAGACATCAGAGAATTCTCGAGCTATAGGAATATCCTTCAACTTGGTCTCTTCCCACTGAAGGTCCTTGACTACAGCAAGAAATCCTTGACCACCCTTCATCAGATACCTTCCTACCTGCAGCGCTGATATGAATACCGAGGCTAGGTGTTTTTGACCACCAGTAAAACTGAATTCAGACCGATTTGAAATTTTGAAGTTGACAATCTTCCTGAAGCAGTCTACTAAAGCATGATAGAAGGCCAACCAATCCATTCCAAGGATAACATCAAAGAACTTTGGTGGAAGGACAATTAGGTCAGCATTCAACCTCCTATCCTCCAAGACAATTGAACATGATTTGCATACTGTGTCAACCTTCATAACATCTCCATTTGGAAAAGAAATATGCAACTCTTGCTCCAGAGGAATAGGTGTCAAGATGCATTCTTATCAAGATAGATATCAGATATGAAAGAATGCGTGGCACCCTGGTCAATTAAAGTTTGAGCATAAGCAGTGCCCGCTTTAATCATTCCTAGACATAAGTGTAATTTGTTTTAGCATCAAAGATTGAACCTAACTTCTAATTAGCAATCAATGCATTGCACTAGATAAGAATGTAATACTAGCTATAACATTAAATGGTATACCTGTCACCATAGAATTAGAGGCTGCAGCATCCTACTGAGTGAGGTTGAAGACCCTTCCTTGAGTCCTCTGTGGCTGCTGGCTCATCCCTTGACTTGAAGAAGGCTGCTGATCCTTCCGAAAGGGACAGGTGGCAATCTTGTGATCAGTTTTCCCTCAGATAAAGTAGGCACCAGTCAATCTACGGCAAGGCCTTCCAGGGTGGAAGTTCCACAATAAATGCAACGAGTCTCCCTATTCTGTGGTTCTGCTGGGGCCTGATGTGCACCTTTCTTCTTGGCCTGAGTTGGGGATTGGCCAGAAGTAGGCCCTTTCCTCTTCCTCCGCTGCTCCCAATCTCTTTGAACAGCATTCATATCCCTCTCAATTACCAAGGCCTTATTCACCACAGCACTATAAGTGAGAAGCTCAAATGCATTGACTGCTTGACTCAGTTTGGGTCATAGTCCCTCAGTAAATCTGGTGATCTTGGCCATTTCATTGGTCATAATATTTGGAGCAAATCGGGCCGACCTGGTGAATTCAGCTTCATACTGAGCCACAGACAGATTCCTTTGCTCCAATTGATAAACTCTGATTTCATCTGTCTCTGCACACTCATGGGAAAGTATTTATCGAAAAATGCCTTTCTAAACTCTCTCCAAGAAATAATCTGACCACCCCGATGCTGCTCCTCAACTAACCACCAATCATAAGCCTCCCCTGAGGAAGATAGGTGGCAAATCTGATCTGCTCCATCTCCTGACTACCATGGACCGTAAAAGCCTTCTCCATGTCTCGCATCCACCGTTCAGCATCAATAGGGTTAGTGGATCCAGTGAAAGGGGCAGGGGCAAACTTTTTAAAATCTACAAAGCTGAGGTCGACCCCTACCCAGGGTTGAGGTGGAGTAGGCTGGGTCAATGGTGCATGATGAGTAGGTAAGGCTGGCTGAGTTTATGGAGCAGGAGGGGTAGGCAGGGGTTGCGGAATGTTAGGGGTAAGCTGAGTCTGCGGAGCAGTGGGAGCAGACTGAGTATGCGGAGCAGACGAGTGGACAAGGCCTACAGAATCTGATGCTGCATGTCCACATCGACTGCACCATACCCGAGAGAACCTGAAGCATCTCGGTCTGGAGTCGCTGCTGATCAGTCCCGACTGAATTGGCAGGGGCAGCACCTCTGGTAGTTTCTAGACCTTCCGGTTGGCCAGCATTACCAACCTGAGAATCCTCATCATTTTGTTGGCTTCTAGTGCGATGTGTTATTCCTATCTCCTGATAAATTAGTTGTAATTAATATCATGGTAAACTTTAAATGTCAGGTTTCAAAGCATAATATCTGAAATTCCTTTAAATTTATAATTGTCTCAATGTCCTCCTAGTATTTTGCCTAAAGTGTCATCATGTATGTGTCCCTAATGTCATAACCTAGGCTCTAATACCACTAAAGCTGTCATGCCCTAAACCCCAAAATTTGAGCTAGAGTGACAACCCGCCGCATGCCAGGCATCGAAGGCATCTCAAATTTTGGCACATAAATCAATAAGGCAAGAATCCAAATCCATGATTTATTACAAACCATAACTATCAGTTTTTGTGCTACCAGCCCTACACACAAGCAATACTAGTGTTACATCAATATATGGATCTTATTTATTTATAGAAACTCCAGCTACCCCAAATATCCTTCTTCACTTCTGAGGCTCTGAAAAACATTGTGAGAATTATATGAGCTCACACTCAATAAGTAAGCCTAATATAATTTCAAATCATCATACTTATCATATCATATCAAGATATTTTCAAATCACATTTTTATAAAAACTTCCAATTTTAAATACATTTATCATGCTATCAGCACATTAATATCATCAGCTCAAAATAATTTGGAAGCTTAATTATATAATAAATACTAGAATATGCAATGTAAACAAACCACTGTTTATATCTTCATTGTTTTCTTATGTGTTCCACGACCTTACAACACTCAACTAGTGTATCACTATTAAATGTCCCCTAAAAGGAAGGTTCCTGGTACCAGCGTTATGCCCTATCATAATCAATCAGAACACATCCTACATATGTGTCCTTCACATATCTTTCCCTATGGAGGTGGGTCACGTATCACTTGGCATTTCCTATCATATGAGAACCGCGGCGACACATACAAGTAATTTCAATATCATCATCATAATTGTATATTATCATCTCGATAGTACCAACATAATTTTGCAAGATTAACATAATTATAATTCTGCATACACATATAAGCCATATCTTGCAAAATATTATCTGCTACAATAGTCATAACAAATGCTTATTTGTAAATTTATGGCACTATTTATTAATTCAATATAAATGAAACTTCATTCTTTTCACATTTCATAAATATGCATCTAATTATAAATTCATGATTTATGAATTAAAAAATTTATAAAATTATAATACTTGGCTTACTTACCTCAGTACGCAAATCCCAATTGATAAACCAGCTATTTGGACACTTAGGTACCTACAGCATCATTTTACATAATTAAGTTTCTAAAATCTGAATAATAAAGTGACTCTTAGAACTCTACCCAGACTCCATGGGCCCAACTTTGGGCTCGAATATCTCCCAATATATACACCCAAATAGGGAAGCAAAATTTTCTCAAGAAACTAGAATCAATCCTGATTCGGGCCATATAATTATTTTTCTATTCTCAGCCCACTACAGGGCCCAAAAAATGGCTCAAAAATGGCTCACAGACTGGCCCAACAGGGCCCAACAGGCTCAGCCCAGCCGGCCCAATTTCTCCCTGTTGCTCCCCTGTTCAACTGAAATAGGCGTTACATCACGCGGCGGCCAGGGCCGCCGCCGGCCAAATTTGGGGCAGCTCGATCGCCAATGGCCGGACCAGAGCCGACCAACGCCGCGGCTGGCCTCCCCTCTCTCTCTCTAATTTTTCTCATGTTTTCCATTTCTCTCTTACGGTCCGCCACGACACGATACTGTGCTGGCGGCACGGCCGGACTTCCATCGAACGCATGCCCGGCACGGTGGAGGTCTCCGACCGGAGCTCAGACCCGACGAGGCGACGGGCACGCCGTCGGGCCTGAACTAAGGATCAAACCGGCTGCTATGGCCAGCGCGGTTGCAGGAGCTTTTCGCCTCGATCTCTCTCTCTCTCTCTCTCTCACTCACTCCCTTCCTCTCTCTCACACTCCTTCCTCTCTCTCTCTCCCACTAGAAGTAAAGGAAACTCACCATTGCAGACGCGATGAAGATGACGGGAAGGAAGCATCCGCATCTTCCTTTAAGGGCGATGCAGACTCCTCAAATCAAGGGATTCAGGACTCCGTTGTGACGCAATATTTAAAATTCAAACACCTCGTGCAACTGTGGGAGTCCCTGGCATCACTCATTCCGATCTCGTGATTAACTCTCGCGAGCCAGTAATGAAATCCCGGGGTTTACAGGTGCTGGTGATGTGCCCTAGGCCATCAGGATATTGCTATCATTTATGGTTTTATCTTTATTTAATAAACTATTTTATTTATCATGTTATTATTTATGCTCTTCTAATGTAATAAAAAGGTTTTCTTGAATAGTTTATTCACCTTATATCATTAAAGAATGTGACTTAATAGTAAAACTATAAGGTGATAAGAATACTATTCTAAATTGTCCCTAATCATTCATTATATGGAACAATAATGAAGTAAGATTAGTATGTTGGTTGATTGATGATCACATTTTACTGGTCAGATATGAGATATCAAGTCAACACATAGATACATGTAAGAGTACATTGTATTGGATCGACCTACCATGAGAATATCATATGGATTCTATTATGAATACTTCTCTTCATGATGTTATTATTTTAGTCCTTTGACCTGATGACACCATGGATTCCTACATAGTGAATTTCATGTTTTGACATGGCTCTTCATCATCTTTAACCAGATGATCATAAGACTGTGATTGGATATAGAATAAACTACGTTGAGGGATATGAGTGTTCGTGAAGGAATTTGTTCCTCTTATTAATTTGAGAGAGATATTTTGGGCCCACTTGAAAAGTGAGACTGAGAAAAGTATGGCCATTGCCAAATAAATTGATAAGAAGTTATCAGTAATATTTGTTTATTCAGTCAAAATTTGGAATCAAGAAAACTTGTGATTAAACAATCTATGAGAGATGTGATCTATGCCTCATACTTGATCACTAAATATCGTGTGACAAAGGGACTAGATAATTGACATCTACTAGGTAAAGTCGGATCGACGATCTTCACTCAATTTGGTAGACATAATGTCTTGCTAGAGACCCCGAAAGGGTTTTAGTCCTACTGCCAACATTGAGTGAACCATACAAGGAATGACGCGTATGGGTTATGGGTTTAATTTGTATAAACCCAACAGAAATAATAATAATCTTCATATTGTGTCCTTTTGGATTCTGAAACTCTTAACATTAGATGTGTAGGGAATGAGAAGATGTCTTTTGATTCCGAAACTCTTAACATTAGATGTGAAGAGAATGAGAAGACGTCTCTTTTGGATTCCGAAATTAAGAGTCCTATTAATGAGAATATTCTATTTTGAATAGGATATTATCATTATAAATGGACGTTGTTGCTCTCATATAAATGCGACGATGCTTGCCGTCAACATGAGATGCGCAGAGAAACACTGCGCACCATAAAAATGAGAGTTTTAGTGAGATTATTTTGAACTGATCTAGAAGAGTTCTAGAGAGTGCTACACACTGAGTCCATTGCGAAGTGGTCATTCGTGTATACCGTAGAGGGAGTTGTGGTTTCGCAGCGCCTAAAGATCTATCTCATCAAAAATAATTTTATTTACATAAGGTACGATTCTCGTTCCCTAATCAATTTAATTGAACCACATGGATCCTTCTGGAGATTTAGGTTAATTTTTGGCTGCATATTTTTGGCATTAGACCCCTAAATTCCCATCAGTGGTATCAGAGCCAGACTTATGGATTCAATTAAATTGATTTCATCTGATTATATGGATGTGTGATGCGTACTGTTAAATGAATTATTGTACATGTGATGTGAATGACTATACGTCTATGGAATTATATGGCGATTTGTTTAATTGTTAAACAGTTCTAATATGATTAGAATCAAATAGATTTATTGTGTTTAATTTGTTTGAACACTGAATAATCATCCATCAAGGTGGGGTTGTCAATTAGATTGATAGTTGGGTTTTAACAAAGAAACCCTAATTTGTGCATGACACAATCTCAAACCCTAATTTTGATAGTATTAGAACTGTACAAGAAAAATATTTTCTTGGACAGTTTTATGTATTATGCATGATGCATAGCATGGCCCTTTAGACTCATGTGATTGGCAGGTTTATTATGGTTTTGTTGATTACATTGGCCTGCATGTCGACAATTTTATTGTAATTGGTTTATCGGCCTGTGTGTCGTTATCTTGATGTAATCTATTTATTTCACTAGCATAGAATGTAGATTTTCTTTTAATGTAAAATATGGGGCCATTCATGTCAATCAAAAGAGATCATAGTGATGATGCTCCAAGAAAAGGTTCATGTCATCAATGGTAGACCGAGCATATGGTTATGCTATGACATCGTAATAATGATTTACTTAGTTCATGGGCCATGCTATGACACATTTATTTTATATACATGCATGAGATGTTATATAGATAATGTATGTGACTTTGGTCCCATAGAATAGTCATCATATACTTAAAACAATAAAGTCCCTCTATTAATATTAAGTCGTAAAATGCCTCCCATAGTTCAACACCTATCAAGGCTTTGATCGTCTAAATGTAGGATCTGCCAAAGCAGGGTGCATTAGACCATCTTAGTTAGGTAGGGTGGATAAAAGTGCTATCCTCACGTCAAATGGTTAGACTTAAATAGGCTATCAAAATGGTTTTGGGCCTATGGCATTAATGGGATTAGTATCCGGGACATGTGATGTCAATCCCATAGCAAGAGTTACATATGATGTAATTGGAAGACGTTTCCTACCTAAATAACTAGACTTTAAGTGTCATGCCAAAGCTGACTTAAAGTTTAGTAAATATGGATCTTAACTCGCTAAGAAATATCGAAAGATTGAAAAGTTTTGAATTAACATTAGAGGGTTGTTAATTTGATAAATAGTGAGAATAATTGAATGGTTTAAATAAAGATATTAACTCTGTAACTCCTTGTATGTAGATCATGACATCAAACAACACATCTAATCTTACTTTGCGATCGGTTCTCGAAAAAGAAAAATTGAATGGCACAAACTTCCTTGACTGGCATCGTAACTTAAGAATTGTTCTTAAGCAAGAAAGGAAGTTGTATGTCATAGACACTCCAATCCAGTTACCTGCTGCTGATGCTCCAAGAGATGAAAGAAATGCTTACAATAAGCATAAAGATACTCTTTGGATGTGACTTGCCTTATGCTTGCTAGCATGGACTCCGAGCTTCAGAAGCAAATGGAGGACATGGAAGCGTACAATATGATTGTACACCTCCAGGAAATGTTTCCAAGAGCAAGCAAGACAAGAGAGGTTTGCAGTCACTAAGGCATTGAATGGATGCAAAATGATTCCAGGTAGCTGTGTGATACTCATGTGCTCAAGATGAAGAGTTACATTGATAGACTTAAAAAACTTGGTGCTCCACTTAGCAGGGAGTTGGCTACATATATGATCCTTGCCTCCTTGCCTCCCAACTATGACCAATTTGTATGAATTACAATATGCACCAAATGGATAAGTCTATAATGGAGTTGCATGGGATGCTCAAGAATGCTGAACAAAACATTAAGGCGACCAATAATGTTTTGATGGTTCAAACGGGAAAGGGCAAAAGGAGGAGTGGCAAGGACAAAGGCAAAGGCAAAGCAAAAGGTGAGACCAAAGCTAAAAGGCCTAAGCCAAAACAGCCCAAGGAAGGAGTTTGCTTCTTCTGCAATAAACCAGGTCATTGGAAAAGGAATTGCAAACTGTATTTGGAGGATCTAAAAAGAGGAAGGCTAATGAAGCCACAATCTCAGGTATTTATGTTATACAAGTCAATTTGTCTACTTCTACATCATGGGTATTAGATACCGGATGTGGATCTCACATTTGTGTAAATGTGCAGGGTCTCAGACAAAGTAGAAAATTGGCTCAAGGTGAAGTGGACCTACGAGTTAAATGGAGCAAGAGTTGCTGCATTATCTCTAGGATATTATGAATTACCTTTACCTAGTGGACTTGTTTTGACTTTAAGCAATTGTTACTATGTGCCTGCTATGAGCAGTAACATTATTTCAGTTTCAAGTTTAGACAAAGATGGTTTTAAATTTATTATTGAGAATAATTCTATGTCCATCTATCATAGAGACATTTATTATGGTTTTGCTCAATTATTAAATGGGCTCTATGTTCTAAACTTTGATGAAACAAATTACAAGTCTGTTTATAACATTAATACTAAAAGGTTTAAATCAAACGATTTAAATCCTACCTATCTTTGGCATTGTCGCTTAGGCCATATAAATGAGAAGCGCATATCAAAACTTCATCAAAATGGGCTTTTACATTCATTTGATTTTGAATCATATGAATCATGCGAATCTTGTTTGATGGGTAAGATGACTAAGGCTCCTTTCACAGGACAAGGTGAAAGAGCCACAGATTTATTGGCCCTTATACATTCCGATGTATGTGGACCATTAAGTTCACCGGCCATAGGAGGTTATTTGTATTTCATCACTTTTACTGATGATTTCAGCAGGTATGGATATGTATACCTAATGAAATATAAATCCGAATCTTTGAAATGTTCAAAATATTCAAAAATGAAGTACAAAATCAGCTTGGTAAAAATATTAAGATACTTCGATCAGATCGTGGTGGTGAATATTTAAGTCAAGAGTTTTCTGACCATCTTAAAGATTGTGGGATAATTTCACAATTGACTCTCCAGGAACACCACAATGGAATGGTGTTTCTGAAAGGAGAAATCGAACTTTATTGGATATGGTTCGATCAATGATGAGTCAATAGATCTTCCAATATCCTTCTGGGATATGCCTGGAAACTGCTGTTCATATTGAATAGAGTTCCATCAAAATCGATTCAAAAGACACCATATGAGTTGTGGACTGGGAAACCTCCTAGTTTGTCTTTTCTAAAGATATGGGGCTATGACACTTATGTCAAACGTCAATTGTCTGACAAATTAGCACCCAAATCAGATAAGTGCATATTTGTGGGATATCCTAAAGAAACAAAAGGATACTACTTTTACTACCCATCAGAGAACAAAATGTTTGTTGCTCGTAATGGTCACTTTTTGGAAAGAAATTTATTTCCAACAGAACTAGTGGGAGTAAAATTCAACTCGAAGAAGTTCGAGAACCACAAATTTACATGGAACCGATGATGGATGTTCAATCCAACTCACAAGTAGTTGCTGAACCTGAACCACTGACACAAGGGCCACGTAGAATGGTAGAATTCGTCACGAGCCTGAGAGATATGGTTTTCTCATTACTGACAATCATGATGTGATGCTCATAGATCAAAATGAGCCTACATGCTACCAAGAAGCTATGAAAGGCCCTGACTCTGAGAAATGGCTTATAGCCATGAAGTCTGAAATGCAATCCATGTATGATAATCAAGTATGGACTTTGATTGATCCACCTAATGGTATTAAATCTATTGGGTGTAAATGGGTTTTTAAGAAGAAAACCGATATGAATGGCAATGTGCATACCTATAAAGCACGACTGGTTGCAAAAGGTTTCAAGCAAACACATGGTATAGACTATGATGAAACTTTCTCACCTGTAGTCATGCTTAAATCTATTAGAATTCTTCTTGCCATAGCTGCATATTATGACTACGAAATATGGCAAATGGATGTCAAGACATCATTTCTAAATGGAAATCTATTCGAGGATGTGTATATGATACAACCCGAAGGTTTTGTTAATCCAAAAGATTCGCATAAGGTATGTAAACTCCAAAAATCCATTTATGGATTAAAGCAAGCATATCGGAGTTGGAATCTTCGTTTTGATGAAGCAATGAAAGAGTTTGGTTTCATTAAGAATGAAGATGAACCTTGTGTATACAGAAGGTTAGTGGGAGTGCAATAGTTTTCTTAGTACTCTATGTAGACGACATATTACTCATTGGAAACGATATTCCTACTTTGCAGAATGTCAAGACATGGTTAGAAAAATTTCTCAATGAAGGACTTAGGTGAAGCTGCCTATATCTTAGGGATTAAGATCTAGAGATAGATCTAGAAGAACCATTAGCCTAAGTCAAGTACATACATTGACAAGGTGCTAAAAAGGTATAGCATGGAGAATTCCAAGAGAGGATTCTTACCAATGTCACATGGAATTAAATTGAGTAAGACTCAATGTCCTGTTTCAAAGGAAGAACAGGAACGCATGAGCAAAATTCCATATGCTTCAGCGATTGGATCTATCATGTATGCCATGTTATCTACTCGACCAGATGTCGCTTATGCTTTAAGCATTACTAGTAGGTACCAGTCAGATCCAGGTGAAAGTCATTGGATCGCCGTCAACATTCTCAAATACTTGAGAGAACTAAAGAGTGTTTTTGAATATGGAGGACTGGATGGTGCTTGTGGTAAATGGTTACACAGATGCTAGCTTCCAAACTGATTCAGATGATTTTCGATCACAGTCTGGTTATGTGTTTTGTTTGAATGGAGGTGTGTCAGCTAGAAGAGTTCCAAACAAGACACCGTTGCTGATTCTACTACAGAGGCTGAATATATTGCAGCATCGGATGCAGCTAAAGAAGCGGTTTGGATTAAGAAGTTCATTGGTGGTTTAGGAGTCGTTCCTAGCATTGCGGATCCAGTGGACCTTATTTGACAATAATGGGGCGATGCACAGGCTAAGGAACCTAGATCATACCAACGATCCAAACACATACTCAAGGCATTACCATCTCATTCGAGAGATCATCGATAGAGGAGATGTTAAGATATGCAGTACCTACAAATGACAACATCGCAGATCCATTAACTAAGCCTCTTCCTCAGTCTAAACATGATCGTCATAATAGTGCATTAGGCATTAGATTTTATCTTGTTAGGCCTAGTGCAAGTGGGAGATTGCTGGTGATGTGCCCTAGGCCATCAGGATATTTGCTGTCATTTATGGTTTTATCTTTATTTAATAAATCATTTTATTTATCATGTTATTATTTTATCTTTAATGTGAAAAAAGGTTTCCTTAATAGTTTATTCTTCTTATATCTTATATAAAGTATGTGACTTTAATAGAAAACTATAAGGTGATAAGAATACTATTCTAAATTGTCCCTAATCATTCATTATATGGAACAATAATGAAGTAAGATTAGTATTGGTTGATTGATGATCACTTTTACTGGTCATGGATATGAGATATCAAGTCAACACATAGATACATGTAAGACATTGTATTGGATCGACCCACCATGAG
>UESW01003075.1:78554-109572 GCA_900491605.1 Calamus simplicifolius | reverse complement strand
TTAACCAGATAATCATAAGACTGTGATTGAATATGGAATAAACTACGTTTAGGGATATGAGTGTTCATAAAGGAATTTGTCCCTCTCATTAATTTGAGAGAGATATTTTGGGCACTCTTGAAGAGTGAGACTGAGAAAAGTACATGGCCATGCCCAAATGAATTGATAAGAAGTTATCAGTAACATTTGATTTATTCAGTCAAACTCTGGAATCAAAAAAAACTTGTGATTAAACAATCTATGAGAGATGTGATCTATGCCTCATACTTGATCACTAAATATCGTGTGACAAAGGGACTAGATAATTGGCATTTACTAGGTAAAGTCGGATCGACGATCTTCATTCAATTTGGGTAGACATAATGTCTTGCTAGAGACCAATTATGTCTTGTAGGCCCGAAAGGGTTTTAGTCCTACTGCCAACATTGAGTGAACCTACAGGGTCACACACAAGGAATGACGCATATGGGTTATGGGTTTAATTTGTATAAACCTAGCGGAAATAATAATAATCTTTACTATTGTGTCCTTTTGGATTCCGAAACTCTTAACATTAGATGTGCACGTGTCTTTTTGGATTCTAAAATTAAGAGTCAAGAATATTCTATTTTGAATAGGATATTATCATTATAAATGGATGTTGTTGCTCTGATCTAGAAGCGACGACGCTTGCCGTCAACATGAGATGTGCAGAGAAACACTGCGCACCATAAAAATGAGAGTTTGTGAGATTATTTTTGGACTGATCTAGAAGAGTTCTAGAGAGTGCTAGCACACTGAGTCCCATTGCGAAGTGGTCATTCGTGTGGATACCGTAGAGGGAGTTGTGGTTTCGCAGTCTAAAGATCTATCTCATCAAAAATAATTTTATTCACATAAGGTACGATTCCCATTCCCTAATCAATTTAATTGAACCACATAGATCCTTCTGGGATTTAGGTTATTTTTGCTGCATATTTTGGCATTAGACCCCTAAATTCCCATCAGTGGTATCAGAGCCAGACTTGTGGATTCAATTAAATTGATTTCATCTGATTATATGGATGTGTAATGCGTACTGTTAAACGAGATTATTGTACATGTGATGTGAATAACTATACGTCTATGGAATTAATATGGTGATTTGTTTAATTGTTAAACAGTTCTAATATGATTAGAATCAAATAGATTTATTGTGTTTAATTTGTTTGAATGCTGAAATAATCATCCGTCAAGGTGGGGTTGTCAATTAGATTGATAGTTGGGTTTTAACAAAAAACCCTAATTTGCGTGCATGACACAATCTCAAACCCTAATTTTGATAGTATTAGAACTGTACAAGAAAAATGTTTTCTTGGACAGTTTTATGTATTATGCATGATGCATAGCATGGCCCTTTAGACTCATGTGATTGGCAGGTTTATTATGGTTTTGTTGATTACATTGGCTTGCATATCGACAATTTTATTGTAATTAGTTTATCGGCCTGTGTATCGTTATCTTGATGTAATCTATTTATTCCACTAGCATAGAATGTAGATTTTCTTTTAATGTAAAATATGGAGGCCATTCATGTCAATCAAAAGAGATCATAGTGATGATGCTCCAAGCAAAAGGTTCATGTCATTAATGGTAGACCAAGCATATGGTTATGCTATGACATCGTAATAATGATTTACTTAGTTCATGGGCCATGCTATGACACATTTATGTTTTATATATGCATGAGATGTTATATAGATGATGTATGTAACTTTGGTCCCATAGAATAGTCATCATATACTTAAAACAATAAAGTCCCTCTATTAATATTAAGTCGTAAAATACCTCCCATAGTTCGACACCTATCAAGGCTTTGATTGTCTAAATGTAGGTTCTGCCAAAGCATGGTGCATTAGACCATTTAGTTAGGTAGGGTGGATAAAAGTGCTATCCTCACGTCAAATGGTTAGACTTAAATAGGCTATCAAAATGGTTTTGGGCCTATGGAATTAATGAGATTAGTATGTCGGGACATGTGATGTCAATCCCATAGTAAGAGTTACATATGATGTAATTGGAAAGACGTTTCCTACCTAAATAACTAGACTTTAAGTGTCATGCCAAAGCTGACTTAAAGTTTAGTAAACATGGATCTTAACTCACTAAGAAATATCGAAAGATTGAAAAAGTTTCCAAATTAACATTAGAGGGTTGTTAATTTGATAAAATAGTGAGAATAATTGAAATGGTTTAAATAAAGATATTAACTTTGTAACTCCTTGTATGTAGATCATGGCATCAAACAACACATCTAATCTTACTTTGCGATCGGTTCTCGAAAAAGAAAAATTGAATGGCACAAACTTCCTTGACTGACATTGAAACTTAAGAATTGTTCTTAAGCAAGAAAGGAAGTTGTATGTCATAGACACTCCAATCCCAGTTGTACCTGCTGCTGATGCTCCAAGAGATGAAAGAAATGCTTACAATAAGCATAAAGACGACTCTTTGGATGTGACTTGCCTTATGCTTGCTAGCATGGACTCCGAGCTTCAGAAGCAAATGGAGGACATGGAAGTGTACAATATGATTGTACACCTCCAGGAAATGTTCCAAGAGCAAGCAAGACAAGAGAGGTTTGCAATCACTAAGGCATTGAATGGATGCAAAATGATTCCAGGTAGCTCTATGAGTACTCATGTGCTCAAGATGAAGAGTTACATTGATAGACTTAAAAACTTGGTGCTCCACTTACCAGGGAGTTGGCTACAGATATGATCCTTGCCTCCTTGCCTCCCAACTATGACCAATTTGTGATGAATTACAATATGCACCAAATGGATAAGTCTATAATGGAGTTGCATGGGATGCTCAAGAATGCTGAACAAAACATTAAGGCGACCAATAATGTTTTGATGGTTCAAATGAGAAAGGGCAAAAGGAGGAGTGGCAAGGACAAAGGCAAAGGCAAAGCAAAAGGTGAGACCAAAGCTAAAAGGCCTAAGCCCCAGCCCAAGCCGAAACAGCCCAAGGAAGGAGTTTGCTTATTCTGCAATAAACCAGGTCATTGGAAAAGGAATTGCAAACTGTATTTGGAGGATCTGAAAAAGAGGAAGGCTAATGAAGCCACAATCTCAGGTATTTATGTTATACAAGTCAATTAGTCTACTTCTACATCATGGGTATTAGATACTGGATGTGGATCTACATTTGTGTAAATGTGCAGGGTCTCAGACAAAGTAGAAAATTGGCTTAAGATGAAGTGGACCTACGAGTTGCAAATGGAGCAAGAGTTGCTGCATTATCTTTAGGATGTTATGAATTACCTTTACCTAATAGACTTGTTTTGACTTTAAGCAATTGTTACTATGTGCCTGCTATGAGCAGTAACATTATTTCAGTTTCAAGTTTAGACAAAGATGGTTTTAAATTTATTATTGAGAATAATTCTATGTCCATCTATCATAGAGACATTTATTATGGTTTTGCTCAATTATTAAATGGGCTCTATGTTCTAAACTTTGATGAAATAAATTACAAGTCTGTTTATAACATTAATACTAAAAGGTTTAAATCAAACAATTTAAATCCTACCTATCTTTGGCATTGTCGCTTAGGCCATATAAATGGGAAGCGTATATCAAAACTTCATCAAAATGAGCTTTTACATTTATTTGATTTTGAATCATATGAATCATGCGAATCTTGTTTGATGGGTAAGATGACTAAGGCTCCTTTCACAGGACAAGGTGAAAGAGCCACAGATTTATTGGCCCTTATACATACCGATGTATGTGGACCATTAAGTTCACCGGCAAGAGGAGGTTATTTGTATTTCATCACTTTTACTGATGATTTCAGCAGGTATGGATATGTATACCTAATGAAACATAAATCTGAATCTTTTGAAATGTTCAAAATATTCAAAAATGAAGTACAAAATCAGCTTGGTAAAAATATTAAGATACTTCGATCAGATCGTGGTGGTGAATATTTAAGTCAAGAGTTTTCTGACCATCTCAAAGATTGTGGGACAATTTTACAATTGACTCCTCTAGGAACACCACAATGGAATGGTGTTTCTGAAAGGAGAAATCAAACTTTATTGGATATGGTTCGATCAATGATGAGTCAAATAGATCTTCCAATATCCTTCTGGGGATATGCCCTGGAAACTGCTGCGTTCATATTGAATAGAATTCCATCAAAATCGATTCAAAAGACACCATATGAGTTGTGGACTGGGAAACCTCCTAGTTTGTCTTTTCTAAAGATATGGGGCTATGACACTTATGTCAAATGTCAATTGTCTGACAAATTAGCACCCAAATCAGATAAGTGCATATTTGTGGGATATCCTAAAGAAACAAAAGGATACTACTTTTACTACCCATTAGAGAACAAAGTGTTTGTTGCTCATAATGGTCACTTTTTGGAAAGAGAATTTATTTCCAACAGAACTAGTGGGAGTAAAATTTAACTCGAAAAAGTTCGAGAACCACAAATTTACATGGAACCGATGATGGATGTTCAATCCAACTCACAAGTAGTTGCTGAACCTGAACCACTAACACAAGGGCCACGTAGAACTGGTAGAATTCGTCACAAGCCTGAGAGATATGGTTTTCTCATTACTGATAATCATGATGTGATGCTCATAGATCAAAATGAGCCTACATGCTACCAAGAAGCTATGAAAGGCGATGACTCTGAGAAATGGCTTATAGCCATGAAGTCTAAAATGCAATCCATGTATGATAATCAAGTATGGACTTTGATTAATCCACCTAATGGTATTAAATATTGGGTGTAAATGGATTTTTAAGAAAAAAACCGACATGAATGGCAATGTGCATACCTATAAAGCACGACTGGTTGCAAAAGGTTTCAAGTAAACGCATGGTATAGACTATGATGAAACTTTCTCACCTGTAGTCATGCTTAAATCTATTAGAATTCTTCTTGCCATAACTGCGTATTATGACTACGAAATATGGTAAATGAATGTCAAGACAGTATTTCTAAATGAAATCTATTCGAGGATGTGTATATGACACAAACCGAAGGTTTTGTTAGTCCAAAAGATTCGCATAAGGTATGCAAACACCAAAAATCTATTTATGGATTAAAGCAAGCATCTCGGAGTTGGAATCTTCATTTTGATGAAGCAATCAAAGAATTTGGTTTCATTAAGAATGAAGATGAACCTTGTATATACAAGAAGGTTAGTGGGAGCACAATAGTTTTCTTAGTACTTTATGTAGACGATATATTACTCATTGGAAACGATATTCCTACTTTGCAGAATGTCAAGATGTTGGTCCAGATAGCAACCCAAGAGGGAGGGGGGGGGGGGGGTGAATTGGGTTTTTCAAAAATTAAACTCTTTTGAAAATAAACCCCAGGAAATAAAAACTTAGATTTGCACAAATTAAAACAGAATATGCACAAATAGAGAATTAAAGATAATGAGACAATCACGGCAAACACAGGAGATTTTATAGTGGTTCGGTGTACCTACACCTACGTCCACTCCCAAGTATCTCTTGGGTCCACACTATAATCAATCTGATTACAGCAGAGTTGTTTTGCAAGCTCACAACTCGAACTTTGTTTTTCCGGGTGCACAACGAACCCAGCTGGTTTTCAAGGCTCACCAGCACAAAACCTTACACCACAAGCAAACTGCTTGCACAAGGCTAACAGCCTCAATGGAATCAATCCTCCGATTGACCCAGCAAACAATAATCATTTTTACAAAACAAAGGCTCCTCCAATGAGCAAATATACAATGATAGAACACGAAATAAAGAGATAGGAATCAAAGCCTGATTTGCAGATCTTGGTGGCTTGCTTCTTCTCTTCTCTTGGGTGGATCTTCCTTTAGAATGCTCTTGAAGCTCCGAAGATCAGAAAACTAGGGCTTGCTTCTTTTCTTGAGATTTCTTCAAAATGGAGCTATGAAAGCTTGGAATCTCTCTCTTTTCTTTTGGGGAATCAGTATAATCTTTCCTCTCGAATTTTCCTCTTTTTCTTTTCTGATGGTTTCAAAGATTTTTCTCTATTCTTTTCTTTTTGTCTCTCTCTTTTTCGGATGCAGCAAACCCCTTCTTATAGATCAGTTTAATCCATAAATAGTTTAAAACTATCCGTTAGAAACAAGTGTAAGAAGGATTAGAACCAAAATAGCAATAGCCGTTGGGATTAAAAAGATAAAAGTAAAGTTTAGAGTCGTTCTGACAGTTCTGGAGTCGCGTCTGACATTCTGGAGTCGGCTCTAACTTTTCTGGAGTCGGCTCTAAATCGAAAATCCCAAATCGCTTGAACTGGAGTCGTCTCTGACTTTTCTGGGGTCGACACAAAAATCTTCTGGAGTCGACTCTAACAGTCCCGGAGTCGACTCTAAGTCGTGGCCAGAAAAACCATCGTTCTGTCTTTTCTGTTGGAGTCGGCTCTAACAGTCCAGGAGTCGACTCTAAGTCTGTGCCATTTTCGGAGTCGACTCTGCGATTCCATGTGTCGACTCTAATGTCTGCAATCTTACCTTGACATTAGATTCGAACTAGAACTTGATTTGTCTTATGATTTTGATTAATAAATCATATCATAAACTGAAAAACTTAATCAAAATCATTAGTAACTTCAAATGTTATACTCAAATAGTTTTGTTAATCATCAAAATCAACAATTGGGTCAACAATCTCCCCCTTTTTGATGATGACAAAAACTTTGAGTATATGCATTAAAAATTCATTTGAATTAAGAGTTATAGACATTGTTAAAGCTTTAAAACTTCCTAACAGAGAATTTGATGCCAATTTTCAAAATGAACAAAAAGATACTTGAGTTCTATTATAAACATCAATCAAGATGATTTAACATAGAAAATTATTAAGCTCCCCCTGCATTGAATAACTCCCCTATGTATGTAATAAACTGAAATCGATTATTTTTTATACAAATTGATTAGAATTTATAAATCTCAAAATTTCTCTCCCCCTTTTTAGATATGCCAATTGATTGAAATCTTATATTCCTTTAATCTTATATTCTTCCATTCTTATTTCTTTATGCATATACAATTTTCTCTCCCCCTTTTTTGTTATCAGCAATAAGGTGAATTTAAAAACAATAAAGAAGGTTATCAGAGCGGGGTTGTTGGTTCATTCAATCATAGAGATGGTAATTGGTTCTCATAGACAAATTTGCAATAAAAGGATAATTGTATTTCAATGCAAGATTCATTACATGTGTCAATTCAAGTACATTCACAGTAAAGTAACATATTCAAGTATTCACAGTAAACCAAAATTCCTAGATACAAGCTATCAAAGTAAAGAAAGCTAGAAATCCTAAGATACAAACTAGGATAAGACAGGGTATCAAAATCAAACATGCTTGTAAACAATTTTCTTCAAATGACCAATCATTTCCATAATCTCATCTTTTTGGTCTTTCTTAAATTTTTCAAGACAAGCTTCAACTTGAGTGACAGCAACATCAATATCTTTCTTCAACTGACCAGTAGCATCTAAATAGACTCTTGATCCATCTGCTATCCCTTCTAGCCTTTCAAAAATCTTTTGAAGCTCAGATGACATGGCATTCACTGATTTATCCAAAGTAGAAACTATCATGTCAAGCTTAGCAGATATCAATTTCATTTCACTTCTCATTTCCGAATCATGCTCAGTCAGTAGGGCTCTGAGCTGATCAAGCTGCTCCTCTGAAAATCTTCCAGATACCAAGGCTGACTGATGTGGAGGTGAAGGATGAGTGCTCGGTCCAGCCTCTGAAGGTCCAGCAGTAGATGGTCCAGGAATATCCTCTGCTCTGGCCTCCTCAACTCTAACTTCCTCTGCTCTGGTCTCTTGTCCTCTTTTTATCCAAATATCATCTCTTTTCTGAAGCCCATGCGGTGAATTGTAGAGACACTGTAGTAATCAGTATGCCTTAATTTCCTTAGTGGCTCATTATCCATTATTAGCACACCTTGGCTTCTAAAAACTAAGGTCAGAATCATACCATATGGCAGTGTTGATCTCTTCTTGGTTGCTGCTTCTGCCATATAGCCAATCATCATTCCAGCTAAATTAACAGGCCTTCCAGTAATGATACAGTCCATCAACAAGATATCTCGCTCCGAGACATACTCAAACCTTCCAATTTTAGGAAACAAGATTCTTCCACAAATATTATGAAGTAACCTGAGTTCCAAATTTAGTTGATTAGCCATGATTTCTTCAAACTCAGATACTTCTCTCCCTAACATCCTAGATAGGGCACCTCCTCTATCATCATGTTGATACTCAACTAGTCCAATAGTAGGCATCTCCAATAAATTTCCAAGAGTCTCGGCCGTGATTATCACTTTGGTTCCTCTTACAAAACTCACTAAACCTCCCTCTCCTCTACATAAATCATTGTAAAATTCTCTCACAAGGGCAGGGTACGTAGGAACATCCAAAGAACAAACTTTCTCCCATCCCATTTCCTTCAATAATCGCCAATAGCGAAGCCCTCCGAAGCAAAGAAATCGAAATCTACTTTTCTTCCAGTTGTAATGGCCTTACCCGCTAATTGATCTACCCGTGGAGAAGATGGTGAAGGTGGAGAAGCATCTTGGGTGGCAGATGATGAAGACGGTGAGGGTTGCCTACGAATCGAGCCTATGGGAACGGTCGAATCCAACGATAGCACGCTTCTTAGGAGCCATAGGATTGATTGGAATGAGTTATTGAGAGATTTGAGGGGTTTGGAGGGTTGGAATCGGTTTGGAACGGCTTTAGAAAGGGTTTAGGAGACGATAGGGTTCGTTTGGGTGTCGACTCCGCCTTTTTATTTTGACCTAGTTCCACTTAGAGTCGACTCCCGCAAAGCGAGGTGTCGGCTCCGGACTAGAAAATCTGTCAGCGCCCGAATTAGAGTCGGCTCTGCAGAAGCCGGAGTCGGCTCTAATTGCCCAGACAGAACATCAAAATATGAAGGTGTCGACTCCACAAACTGCAGGTGTCGACTCCACAATAGTTTCAGTGAAAAATTAAATTTCAAGGATCTGAAACTAATCAAATTAATCATCAAATTCTAGATAAGTGTTCCTTAATCAATTGGGGAAACAATGAATCAAATTTCTAGATAAATTTCCTTATTGGACATAGAGGATTTTCAAGAAATTAATGAAGTCTAGATAGTTGTTGTCCTTAAGAGTTTCAGAAAATCATTCTAAAGGATCACAAACTCCTAATTCTCCTCTAAGATAACAAAATCTTTCCTCACTCAAAGGTTTGGTAAAAATATCAGCTAATTGATCATTAGTATTAACATATTCAAGACAAACATCATTGTTAGCTACATGTTCTCTAATAAAGTGATGTCTAATTTCTATGTGTTTAGTTCTAGAGTGTTGGATTGGATTCTTAGTTAGATTGATGGCACTAGTGTTATCACATCTAATAGGAATTTTATCAAGTGTGATACCATAATCTTCAAGTTGTCGCTTAATCCAAAGGATTTGAGCACAGCAACTTCCAGCTGCAACATACTCTGCCTCAGCAGTGGATAATGCAACCGAATTTTGCTTCTTGCTAAACCAAGAGATTAAGTTACTTCCTAAAAGTTGGCATGCCCCACTTGTACTCTTTCTATCTAATTTACAACCAGCATAGTCAGAATCAGAATAAGCAATCAATTTTAAGGTTGAGTCTCTAGAATACCATAATCCTACATTTTTAGTTCCATTTAAGTATCTAAAGATTCTTTTAACAGCAAATAAATGTGATTCTTAGGATTAGATTGATATCTTGCACATAGCAAACAGAAAACATAATATCTGGCCTACTTGCAGTTAGGTAAAGAAGTGATCCGATCATACCTCGGTAATGCTTCTGATCTACTTTCTTACCTTCTTCATCCTTGTCCAGCTTGCATGAGGGACTCATTGGCGTACCAAGAGGTTTAGCAGATTCCATACCAAACTTCTTGAGTATTTCCTTGTGTACTTTGTTTGGTTGATGAAAATTCCCGCTTTCTCTTGTTTGATTTGAAGTCCAAGGAAGAAGTTGAGTTCTCCCATCATGCTCATCTCGAATTCTCCCTGCATTAACTTAGCAAATTCTTGACAAAGGAGATTGTTAGTAGCACCAAATATAATGTCATCAACGTAAATTTGAACAATTAATAAATCCTTTTCTTTTTAAAAAAAAGTTTTATCAACGTTTCCTCTTGAAAAATTATTTTCAATTAAAAATTTACTTAATCTATCATACCAAGCTCTAGGTGCTTGCTTTAAACCATAAAGTGCTTTGTGTATTTGAAGACGTGGTTTGAAAATTCATGATCTTCAAAACCAGGAGGTTGTTCAACATAAACTTCCTCATTTATAAAACCATTTAAAAATGCACTTTTAACATCCATTTGAAATAAGTTGAAATTCATATGACATGCAAATGCAAGTAGTAGCCTAATGGCTTCTAATCTAGCAACAGGTGCAAAGGTTTCATCAAAATCTATACCTTCTTCTTGATTATATCCTTTTGCAACTAATCTAGCCTTATTTCTAATTACCAAGCCATTTTCATCCAATTTATTTCTAAAAACCCATTTAGATCCTATTATAGGGTGGTTTTTAGGTCTGTCTACTAGGGTCCAAACTTGGTTCCTAGTGAATTGGTTTAACTCTTCCTGCATTGCTAACATCCAATAACTATCTTTCTCAGCTTCCTCTATAGTTTTAGGTTCTATATGAGATACAAATGCAAGATGATTATTGATATTTCTCATTGATGATCTAGTCCTTACACCTTGAGATGGATCACCTATGATTAGGTCTTTAGGATGACCATAAGCATATCTCCAATCTCTAGGTAGATCTTTATCATTATGAGCAGTATCAATACCATCATCCTTAGGTGAGTCATCATCCTTAGCTTCAGGTTCTTGATCTGAAGATACATTTAATTTTTCAATACCTCTTTCAATCAAAGATGTATCTTCCTCATCATCAATTTTATCTGAACTTGATGCTAAAGACTCATCAAACACTATATGAATGGATTCTTCTACAACTAAGCTTCTCTTATTAAATACTCTATATGCCTTGCTAGATGTAGAATATCCTAGGAAAATACCTTCATCAGACTTTGCATCAAACTTCCCAAGATTATCCTTTCCATTGTTATGAATAAAGCATTTACAACCAAATGCATGAAAATAACCTAAATTTGGTTTCCTATTATGCCATAGTTCATAGGGAGTCTTCTTAAGGATAGGTCTAATCAGGGCTCTATTTAGGATGTAACATGCTGTGTTTATAGCTTCCGCCCAAAAATATTTTGGAAGTTGGCTTTCACATAGCATGGTACGGGCCATGTCTTCTAAAGTCCTATTCTTTCTTTCTACAACTCCATTTTGTTGAGGTGTCCTAGGTGCTGAAAAGTTATGATGTATGCCTTTTTCAAAACAGAATTTTTCAAATAAGTGATTTTCAAATTCAGTTCCATGATCACTTCTAATAGACACTATGGTAGTGTTTTTCTCATTTGTGACTTTCTTAACGAATTTCAGGAATATTGAGAAAGTCTCATCTTTGTGAGCCAAAAATATTACCCAAGTGAATCTAGAGTAATCATCTACTATCACTAGACCATATTTCTTTCCTCCTAGACTTGTGGTTCTAGTAGGTCCAAAAAGGTCCATGTGTAGTAGCTCTAGTGGCCTAGTAGTTGAAACAATATTCTTAGATTTGAAAGAAGTTCTTGTTTGTTTTCCAAATTGACATGCATCACATATTCGATTATTTTCAAAATTTAAGCTAGGAATACCTTTAACTAGATCCATTTTCAATAGTTTAGAAATTAGGTGTGTGCTTGCATGACCTAATCTACGGTGCCATAGCCAACCAATCTCATTCATCTTAGCATTATTAGCAACTAAGCAATGATTACTTGGAGATAAATTACTCAAATCAATTAAGTACACATTGCCATAACGTTTACCAAAGAATAATGCTATTATCAATGGGATTAGTAACAGTGCAAACAGAAGCTTCAAAGGAAACTTTGAAACCTTTATCACACAGTTGGCTAATACTTATCAAATTATGTTTAAGTCCATCGACATATAAAACATTATCAATATGAGTAGATGGAGTAATTTGAATCTTACCAATACCCATGATATGGCCTTGACCATTATCACCAAAAGTAACTACTCCACCTCTTTTTGATTCAAGGGTGATGAATTGATCTTTGTCACCCGTCATGTGTCTTGAGCAACCACTATCCAGGTACCATTTTCTTTTCAGTCTGATGGCTGCAAGACACTCCTGCAAAACATTCATGTCTTAATTTTAGGTACCCAAGCCTTCTTGGGTCCTTCATGGTTAGATGCATTAAATATTGTTCCTTTGGGAACCCAAATCATCTTTCTTTTATTATGTGAGATTTACACATATAAGATTTATGTCCTTTGTTTCCACATTTAAAACAAGTAATATTTGATGATTTTTCAGCATGTACAAAAATATTTTTCAAAGATTTTTGCTTTTTAAGTGGATTATATCCTAATCCAGCTTTATCAAAGACAGCTTTTTGATTATCCAAAATCATATTAAGTTTGATAGAGCTCAAAGTAAATTTATCAACTATAGGTTTAAGTCTATCAACTTCATTTTTCAAACTTTTATTTTTTTTTATCAAAACTTCTTTTTCTACAACATGCTTTTCATTTTCTAAGGATAGTTTTTGCATTTGATTTTTCAGATCTTTGTTCTTTGAACTTAAATTTGCAAAATCATCCATTAATTCATAAAAAGCACTATGCAATTCATCGAAAGTAAAATCATCAAGAAAACTCGGACTTACCTCATCATTGTCCGCCATGAAGCATAGATTGGCCATTTCACTCTTTTCTTCCTCTTCGGAACTTGAGCTTTCCGAATCACTCCATGTGGCCATCATTGCCTTCTTTTTGAATTTCCGGGTGCCTTTCTTTAGTTGTGGGCATTCAGATTTAAAATGACCCAGCTTTTTACATTCAAAACAAATAACTTCTTTTTCTTTGCCCTTGTCCTCATCTTTTCTTGCAAAGGGCTTTTTCTTTTCAAACTTCTTCTTCTTCATGAATTTTTAAATTTTCTTGTGATGAGTGCCATGTCCTCATCATCACTTTCATCTTCAGATTCATGAGGCTCTTCCATATATTCAGAAATCTTAAGAGCCATAGTCCTCTTCTTCTTTGACTCATCATCATCAACATGTTGCTTAATTTGAAGCTCATGAGTCATCAAGGATCCCAATAATTCTTCCAGGGGTAGGGTACTTAGATCTTTGCCTCTTGTATTGCAGTCACTTTAGCTTCCCAAGTCCTAGGCAAAGAACGTAAAACCTTCCTCACAAGATCAGAATTATCATAAGATTTACCAAGGCTTTTTAAACCATTAACTATATCAGTAAATCTTGTAAACATATCAGTAATAGATTCACATGCATCCATCTTAAACAATTCATACTTATGAACTAGCATGTTAATCTTGGATTCCTTGACTTGATTTGTTCCCTCATGGGTAACCTCAAGTCTATCCCAGATTTCCTTAGCAGAAATGCAAATAGATATACGATTGAATTCATTTGCATCTAATGAGCAGTATAAAACATTCATTGCTTTGGCATTAAGTTGTGCCAATTTTTTATCATGTTCATCCCATTCCGTTTCCGGTTTAGGAATCTCCATGCCATTAACTCTAGCAGTGGGTGTGTGTGGTCCATTGACTATAATGCTCCATAGATCATAGTCAAGTGCTTGAATGAAATTTTCATTCTAGCCTTCCAATAACCATAGTTTAATCCATTAAACAAGGTGGTCTATTTGTAGATTGACCTTCGGAAAAAGATGAACCAGCTTGAGTTGCCATGTGGATCTTTGACTCTTGATCGTTAGATCAAATCAAATGAGCACTAGCTCTGATACCAATTGTTGGTCCAGATAGCAACCCAAGAGGGGGGGGGGGTGAATTGGGTTTTTTAAAAAGTTAAACTCTTTTGAAAATAAACCCCAGCGGAAATAAAACTTAGATTTGCACGGATTAAAATAGAGTATGCACAAATAGAGAATTAAAATAATGAGACAATCACGGCAAACACAGGATATTTTATAGTGGTTCGATGTACCTACACCTACGTCCACTCCCAAGTATCTCTTGGGTCCACACTATAATCAATATGATTACAGCAGAGTTGTTTTGCAAGCTCACAACTCGAACTTGTTATTTTTCCGGGTGCACAACGAACCCAGCTGGTTTTCAAGGCTCACCAGCACAAAACCTTACACCACAAGCAAACTGCTTGCACAAGGCTAACAGCCTCAATGGAATCAATCCTCCGATTGACCCAGCAAACAATAATCATTTTTACAAAACAAAAGCTCCTCCAATGAGCAAATATACAATGATAAAACACAAAATAAAGAAATAGGAATCAAAGCCTGATTTGCAGATCTTGGATGGCTTGCTTTTTCTCTTCTCTTGGGTGGATCTTCCTTTACAATGCTCTTGAAGCTCCGAAGATCAGAAAACTAGGGCTTCCTTCTTTTCTTGAGATTTCTTCAAAATGAAGCTATGAAAACTTGGAATCTCTATCTTTTCTTTTGGGAATTAGTATAATCTTTCCTCTCGAATTTTTCCTCTTTTCTTTTCTGATGGATTTCAAAGATTTGTCTCTATTCTTTTCTTTTTGTCTCTTACCTTCTCTTATTTTCGGATGTAGCAAAACCTCTTCTTATAGATCAGTATAACCCATAAATAGTTTAAAACTATCAGTTAGAAACAAGTGTAAGAAGGATTAGATCCATAAATAGCAATAACCGTTGGGATTAAAAAGATAAAAGTAAAGTTTAGAGTCGTTCTGACAGTTCTAGAGTTGCGTCTGACATTCTGGAGTTGGCTCTAACTTTTCTGGAGTTGGCTCTAAATCGAAAAATCCCAAATTGCTTGAACTGGAGTCGTCTCTGACTTTTCTGGGATCGACATAAAAATCTTTTGGAGTCGACTTTAACAGTCCTGGAGTCGACTCTAAGTCGTGGCCAAAAAAACCATCGTTCTGTCTTTACTATTGGAGTCGGCTCTAACAGTCCGGGAGTCGACTCTAAGTCTGTGCCATTTTTCGGAGTCGACTCTGCGATTCCATGTGTCGACTCTAATGTCTGCAATTCTTACCTTGACATTAGATTCGAACAAGAACTTGATTTGTCTTGTGATTTTGATTAATAAATCAAATCATACACTGAAAAACTTAATCAAAATCATTAGTAACTTCAAATGTTATACTCAAATAGTTTTGTTAATCATCAAATTCAACAATTGGGTCAACACAAGACATGGTTAGGAAAATATTTCTCAATGAAGGACTTAGGTGAAGCTTCCTATATCTTACGGATTAAGATCTATAGAGATAGATCTAAAAGAACCATTAGCCTAAGTCAGAGTACATACATTGACAAGGAGCTAAAAATGTATAGCATGGAGAATTCCAAGAGAGGATTCTTACCAATGTCACATGGAATTAAATTTAGTAAGACTCAATGTCCTATTTCAAAAGAAGAATAGGAATGCATGAGCAAAATTTCATATGCTTCAGCGATTGGATCTATCATGTATGCCATGTTATCTACTCGACCAAATGTCGCTTATGCTTTAAGCATTACTAGTAGGTACCAGTCAGATCCAGGTGAAAGTTATTGGATCGCCGTTAAGAACATTCTCAAATACTTGAGAAGAACTAAAGATGTGTTTTTGACATATGGAGGACTGGAAGGTGCGCTTGTGGTAAATGGTTACACATATGCCAGCTTCCAAACTGATTCAGATGATTTTCGATCACAGTCTGGTTATGTGTTTTATTTGAATGGAGGTGCTATCAGCTGGAAGAGTTCCAAATAAGACACCGTTGCTGATTCTACTACAGAGGCTGAATATATCGCAGCATCGGATGCAGCTAAAGAAGCAGTTTGGATTAAGAAGTTCATTGGTAGTTTAGGAGTCGTTCCTAGCATTGCGGATCCAGTGGACCTTTATTGTGACAATAATGGGGCGATTGCACAGGCTAAGGAACCTAGATCACACCAACGATCCAAGCACATACTCAGGCGTTACCATCTCATTCGAGAGATCATCGATAGAAGAGATGTTAAGATATGCATAGTACTTACAAATGACAACATCGCAGATCCATTAACTAAGCCTCTTCCTCAGTCTAAACATGATCATCATAATAGTGAATTAGGCATTAGATTTTTATCTTGTTAGGCCTAGTGCAAGTGGGAGATTGCTGGTGATGTGCCCTAGGCCATCAGGATATTTGCTGTCATTTATGGTTTTATCTTTATTTAATAAACCATTTTATTTATCATGTTATTATTTATGCTCTTCTAATGTGATAAAAAGGTTTCCTTAAATAGTTTATTCTTCCTTATATCATTAAAGTATGTGACTTTAATAGTGAAACTATAAGGTGATAAGAATACTATTCTAAATTATTCCTAATCATTCATTATATGGAACAATAATGAAGTAAGATTAGTATGTTGGTTGATTGATGATCATGTTTTACTGGTCATGGATATGAGATATCAAGTCAACTCATAGATACATGTAAGAGTACATTGTATTGGATCGACCCACCATGAGAATATCATATGGATTCTGTTATGAATACTTCTCTTTATGATGTTATTATTTTAGTCCTTTGACCTGATGACACCATGGATTCCTACATAGTGAATTTCATGTTTTGACACGGCTCTTCATCATCTTTAACCAGATGATCATAAGACTATGATTGGATATGGAATAAACTACGTTGAGGGATATGAGTGTTCGTAAAGGAATTTGTCCCTCTCATTAATTTGAGAGAGATATTTTGGGCCCTCTTGAAGAGTGAGACTGAGAAAAGTACATGGCCATGCCCAAATGAATTGATAAGAAGTTATCAGTAATATTTGATTTATTCAGTCAAACTTTGGAATCAAGAAAAACTTATGATTAAACAATCTATGAGAGATGTGATCTATGCCTCATACTTGATCACTAAATATCGTGTGACAAAGGGATTAGATAATTGGCATTTACTAGGTAAAGTCAGATCGACGATCTTCACTCAATTTGGGTAGACATAATGTCTTGCTAGAGACCAATTATGTCTTGTAGGCCCGAAAGGGTTTTAGTCCTATTGTCAACATTGAGTGAACCTACAGAGTCGCACACAAGGAATGACACATATGGGTTATGGGTTTAATTTGTATAAACCTAGCGGAAATAAATAATAATTTTCACTATTGTGTCCTTTTGGATTTCGAAACTCTTAACATTAAATGTGTAGGGAATGAGAAGACGTGTCTTTTTGGATTCTGAAACTCTTAACATTAGATGTGTAGAGAATGAGAAGACGTGTCTTTTTGGATTCCAAAATTAAAAGTCCTATAATGAGAATATTCTATTTTGAATAGGATATTATCATTATAAATGGATGTTGTTGCTCTGATCTAGAAGCGACGACGCTTGCCGTCAACATGAGATGCGCACCATAAAAATGAGAGTTTTAGTGAGATTATTTCTGGATTGATCTAGAAGACTTCTAGAGAGTGCTAGCACACTGAGTCCCATTGCGAAGTGGTCATTGTTGACCCAATTATTGATTTTGATGATTAATAAAGGAATTGAGTATATTCATTGTGTCACTAATAAATTTAATAAGTGTTTCAGGGCTTAAAAATATTTGTTTAATCAAAAGACATCAAGAAACGTGTTTTGAATCAAGTGCCAAAGGTAAGTTTCAAATTCAGAGCCTGGAGTCGACACCTAGGAAGTCTGGAGCCGACCCCATGGCCAATCAAATGTCTTTCTGATTTTTGATACGGTCCGGAGCCGACACCCAGAGTTTCGGAGCCGACACCCAGAGTTTCGGAGTCGACACTTACAGTGTCTGGAGCCGACTCCAACACGGGGACAGAACGCATAATTTTGACTACCTTGGAGCCGATACTTACAGTCTTTTGGAGCCGACACCTGAACATGGCGAGCCGACACCTTACTTTTCTGGAGCCGACTCCTCAATGAGCTCAGAACTTTCTATTTTTGGATACACGACTTGGAGCCAACACCTGAAAAGTTGGAGCCGACTCCAACCTGTTAGAAACGAATTTTTAAATTGCCAAATCAGCTCAAACGGTAATATTTTCTTTACCTAACCCCTAACGGCTATATTTCATGTATGGAAAAACTTTTCAGGTACATTCCAATGGCTAGTTTCACACCCAAAACGGATTAAATGGAATCTATAAAAAGGGAGAAGTACGTTCGTTTGAAATATAGAAAAATAGAGGAAAAATGAAAAAATAGAGAAATCATATTGAAAAATCTGAGAGGTCTTGAGCAAGAAATCAAGAGAAAAGAATCCACGCTCAAATTCTTCCACTCCAAAAAGCTCAAAGAGGAATCCAAGGCGTTCAACTTGAAAAATCGAAGGATTTTCCAAAAGCTCTGTTTTTGTGATTTCCCAACTTCTCATCTACAACATCTGTGAAGAATCGAAGCTGAGGCTTGATTCAACATCTCAAAAGAGAAGAGGAAAAGAAGAAAAGAAGAAAAGCTCAAATCCAATCATCTTTAAATCAGGTTTTTCTAAACTTGTTTATTTACTTTGAATATTTGCTCATTTAAGGAGCTATGTGTTATTGTAAACATTATTCTTTCTTGTTTTTGCTAGTTCAATCAGGGAGATTGAATTAGTGAAGGTAGTATACCTCGGGGTATGCTAGATTAGCTTGTGTTTGGGTTTTTGTGCTGGTGAGCCCGAAAAACCAGTTGGGTTCGTTGTGATCCCGGGAAAACAACAAGTTTAGAGTTGTGATCTTGTAAAATAACTCGGCTGTAATCTAGTTGATTATAGTGTGGACCCAAGTGGAACTTGGGAGTGGACGTAGGTGTTGGATACACCGAACCACTATAAAATTCTTATGTTTGTCGTGCTTTAATTGTCTCTCTCTCTCTTTCTTCATTTGTGATTGAAATTTTTTCTGCACTTGATTATTTCAAAGCCAATAGTTTCTAAAAGGTTAAAATTTTTAAGAACCCAATTCATCCCCCATCTTGGGTTACCATCTGGGCCAACAATTGGTATCAGAGCAAGTGCTCATTTGAATTTGGTCTAACGATCAAGAGCTAAAGATCTAAATGGCAGCTCAAGCTAGTTCATCTTACTTAGAAGGTCAATCCACTAATCGACCTCCTTTGTCTAATGGAACTAATTATGGTTATTGGAAAGCTAGGATAAAAATTTTTATTCAAGCACTTGACTATGACTTATGGGGTATCATAGTTAATGGTCCACACACACCCATAATTAGAGTAGATAACATGGTGATTCCTAAGCCGAAAATGGAATGGGATGAACATGATAAAAAGTTGGCACAACTTAATGCCAAGGATATGAATGTTTTATATTATTCACTAGATGCAAATGAATTTAATCAAATTTTTACATGTATTTCCGCGAAAGATATTTGGATAGATTAGAAGTTACCCATGAGGGTACAAATCAAGTTAAAGAATCAAAGATTAATATTTTAGTGCATAAATATGAATTGTTTAGCATGGAACAAACTGAAACCATCACATGCATGTACACAAGATTCACTGATATTGTAAATGGTTTGAAAAGTCTAGGTAAGACCTATACTAATTCTGAACTTATGCGTAAAATTCTTAGGTCACTTCCAAGATCGTGGGAAGCAAAGGTGACTGCCATCCAAGAAGCAAAGGACTTAAATGTGTTACCTTTGGAAGAACTACTTAGATCCTTGATGACTCACGAGCTAACCATGAAACAACATCAAGAGGAGGAAGTCAAGAAAAAAAAGACCATTGCTCTTAAAGCTGCAGAAAGTGAGGAGAACTGTGATGATGATGATGATGATGATGAGACTGCACTCCTTGCAATAAAATTTAAGAAATTTATGCAAAGAAGGAGACCCTTCCATAAGAAGAAATCTGAAACAAAAATGGAAGGAGAAAAGGAGAAAGAGAAGGACAAAGAAAAAGAAAAAGAGCCCTTAATCTGTTATGAGTGTAAAAAACCAGGGCATTTTAGATATGATTGTCCTTAACTGAAGAAAGCCTACAAGAAGAAAAAGAAGGCGTATGTTGTAACTTGGAGTGACAGCGATGAATCATCTTCAGAGGAAGAACAAAAAGAAGTTGCAAACATTTGCTTTATGGCAAATGATGACAATGAGGTAAGTTCTGAAAACCCTTATGATGATTTCGCATTTGATGAATTATTTGAAGTGTTTAATGAACTAGTTGATGATTTTAAAGCCTTGAAGAAGAAATACAAATTTTTAAAAAACAATAATTCAATTCTCATTAAAAAAAAAAGATAACCTTACTCATGAAATTAAGATGCTGAAATCTAAAAAAAATAATTTAACAAAAGAAAGAGAATCAATCTCTAATGAAAATGATAAATTAAAGAAGGAAGTTGATAAATATAAAAATATATTGATAAATTTACTAATAGTTCTGAAAACTTAATTTATTATTGAGTAATCAAAGAGCTATATTTGATAAGGTTGGATTAGGATATAGGCCTAACATAAAACAAAAGTTTGTCAAAAACTTTTTCAGAAAAGAACCAAACAAAGATAATGTTACATGTCACTATTGTAACAAGAAAGGCCATAAATCCTATGAATGTAAGTCAAGAAATAGTAACAAGAATTTAAGTAGTAAAGGAAAGAAAATATGGGTTCCCAAAGGAACAATCTTTTATGCTACTAACCATGAAGGACCCAAGAAGGCTTGGGTACCTAAATATAAGACTTGATCATTTTTGCAAGAGTGTCTTACGGCCAAAAGAGCAAAGCGAAAGTGGTATCTCGATAGTGGCTGCTCAAGACACATGACGGGTGATAAGGATCAATTCATCACCCTTGAAAGCAAAAGAGAAGGAGTTGTTACGTTTGGTGACAATGGCAAAGGCCAAATCATGGGGTTTGGTAAAATTTAAATAACTCCCTCTACATATATTAAAAATATTTTATATGTCAATGGTTTAAAACATAATCTAATTAGTATTGGTCAATTATGTGATAAAGGTTTTAAAGTATCATTTGAAGCATCTATCTGCACTGTTTCTAATCCCATTGATAATAGCATTTTTTACTAGAAATAGAAATGACAATGTATACTTGATTGATTTAGACAATTTGTCTACTAGTAATCATTGCTTAGTTGCTAATAATGCTAATATGAATGAGATTGGTTGGTTATGGCATCGTAGACTAGGTCATGCAAGCACACACCTAATTTCAAAATTAATTAGAATGGATTTAGTAAAAGGTCTTCACAACTAGACTTTGAAAATAACAAAATTTGTGATGCATGTCAATTTGGAAAACAAACTAGAAACTCTTTCAAAACTAAAAACATTGTTTCCACTTCTAGGCCACTTGAACTACTTCACATGGATCTTTTTGGACCTACTAGAACCACTAGTCTAGGAGGAAAGAAATATGGACTTGTGATTGTAGATGATTACTCTAGATACACTTGGGTATTGTTTTTAGCTCATAAAGATGAGACCTTTCCATATTTTTAAAATTCTTCAAGAAGGTCACAAATGAGAAAAACAACACTATAGTGTCTCTTAGAAGTGATCATGGCACTGAATTTGAAAATCATTTATTTGAAAACTTTTGCATTGAAAATGGACATCCATCATAATTTTTTAGCACCTAGAACACCACAACAAAATGGAGTAGAAAGAAAAAAAATAGAACTTTAGAAGACATGGCCGTACCATGCTATGTGAAAGCAACTTACCAAAATACTTTTGGGCAGAAGCTATAAACACGGCATGTTACATTCTTAATAGAGCTTTAATTAGGCCAATCATTAAGAAAACTCCTTATGAACTATGGAACAATAGAAAACCAAACATAAGTTACTTTCATGCATTTGGTTGTAAATATTTCATTCATAATAATGGTAAAGATAATCTAGGAAAATTTGATGCAAAATCTGATGAAGGCATTTTCTTAGGATATTCAACATCTAGTAAACCTATAGAGTGTTTAACAAGAGAAACTTAATTGTAGAAGAATCTATTCATGTAATTTTTGATGAATCTTTAGCATCGAGTTCAGGAAAGACTGATGATGAGGAAGATACAAACATATTAGAAAGAGACATTGAAAAATTGAATATAAATGTATCTTCAGATCATGAACAAGAAGTTAATGATGATGATTCTACTAGTGTTGATGTCGTTGATGCAAATCATAATGATGTAGATCTTCTAGAGATTGGAGATATGCCTATAGTCATCCAAAAGAATTAATTATAGGTGATCCATCTCAAGGGTAAGAACTAGATCATCAATGAGAAACATCAATAATCATCTTGCATTTGTATCTCAAATTGAACCTAAAACTATTGAAGAGGCTGAAAAAGATAATAATTGGATGTTAGCTATGCAAGAAGAATTAAATCAATTTACTAGAAATAATGTCTGGACCCTTGTAGATAGACCTAAAGATCATTCAGTTATAGGATCAAAATGGGTATTTAGAAATAAATTGGATGAAAATGGCATAGTAATTAGAAACAAAGCTAGATTAGTCGCAAAAGGATATAATCAAGAAGAAGGAATTGATTTTGATGAAACTTTTGTACCTGTAGCTAGATTAGAAGCAATTAGATTATTACTCGCATTTGCATGTCATATGCATATCAATTTATTTCAAATGGATGTTAAAAGTGCATTTTAAATGGATTTATAAATGAGGAAGTTTTTGTTAAACAACCTCCTGATTTTGAAGATCATGAATTTCCAAATCATGTTTTTAAATTGCACAAAGCACTATATAGTTTGAAACAAGCACCTAGAGCTTGGTATGAAAGATTAAGTAAATTTCTAATTGAAAATGATTTTACAAGAGGAAATGTTGATAAAACACTATTTTGAAAAGAAAAGACAAGGATTTATTAGTAGTACAATATATGTTGATGATATTGTATTCGGTGCTACTAACAATCTTTTGTGTCAAGAATTTGCTAAGTTAATGCATGGTGAATTTGAAATGAGCATGATGGGAGAACTCAACTTCTTCCTAGGACTTCAAATCAAGCAAAGCAAAGAGGGGATCTTCATCAATCAAGCAAAATACAAAAGAACTTCTCAAGAAGTTTGGAATAGAGTCAATCAAACCACTTGGAACACCTATGAGTCCTTCATGCAAATTGGACAAAGATGAAGATGGTAAGAAAGTAGATCAAAAACATTATAGATGTATGATTGGATCTCTGCTTTACTTAACAGCTAGTAGACCAGATATCATGTTTGCTGTTTGTTTATGTGCTAGATTTTAATATGAACCTAAAGAATCTCAGTTAATTGCTGTGAAAAGAATCTTAAGATATTTAAGTGGAACTAAAAATGTAGGTTTATGGTACTCTAGAGACTCAACATTAAACTTGATTGCATATTCTGATTCTGACTATGCTGGATGCAAACTAGATAGAAAAAGCACAAGTGGTGCATGTCAATTTTTAGGAAGTAACTTAATCTCTTGGTTTAGCAAAAAGCAAAATTCGGTTGCATTATCAACTGCTGAAGCAGAATATGTTGCAGCTGGAAATTGCTGTGCTCAAATCCTATGGATTAAGAGACAACTTGAAGATTATAGCATAACATTGATAAAACTCCTATCAGATGTGATAATACGAGTGCAATAAATTTAACAAAAAATCCAATTCAACATTCAAGAACAAAACATATTGAAATTAGATATCACTTTATAAGAGAACATGTAGCTAATAATGAAATTTGTCTTGATTATGTTAATACTAAAGAACAATTAGCTGATATATTTACAAAACCTTTAAGTGAAGAGAGATTTTGTTATCTTAGAGGTGAATTAGGGATTTGTGACCCTTTGGAATGATTTTGAAACTCTAAGGAATCGCTATCTAGATTTCTATTAAATTCATGATATTTCTTTCATAATTTTAAGGACAAATTATCTAGTTATCTGAGCAATTTGTTCCTCATATTCCAAAGATTTTTTCAAAATTTTATTGAACCTATTTTGACAAGTTTTAGATGTTTGAATCTCAGTTATTTTTCTCTGAAACTGTCAGTGGAGTCGACACCTCAGTTTGAGGAGTCGACACCTCGTCTGTGTCACTCTCGGTCCCTGACCTTGGAGCCGACACCCGTACAAGTGGAGCCGACTCCAGTTCGAGCACTGACTGTGTTAGTGATTTGGAGTCGACACCCGACTTTGCGGGAGTTGACACCTGGGGGTCCCAAATCGAATTTATTAGGGCAGAGTCGACACTTCGTCATTTCATTCGTTTTCAAATCCTTAACCAAACTCTTCCAAAATTCTCTCAAAACCTCCCCAACTCAAATTCCACTCTATTCGAACTTTCCTAAGGATCTAAATGGCACCTAAGAGGAGAGGATCCATACTTGGAGCGCCCATGACGACTGGAAAACGTTCGGCAAGGTGACCCATCCGTGAGCCATCTCTGAGCGAGGATTCCACAACCCAATCGGACAGTCCTGGCCCTTCTTCTCCTCAGGTAGACACCTTAGCCGGGAGAGTGATTACCATGGGTAGAAAAGTCGATTTCGAATTTTTGAGTCCGAGGGTTTTTCAATTGGGAATCAACTCAAAGAGCTAGGATGGGATAAAGTGTGCTCATTAGATGTTCCTACCTATCCGCCCTTGTCAAGGAGTTCTACTTTAATTTGTCAAGAGGTGATGGTGGGATCGTAAGCTCTGTTAGAGGTAAAAGAATCCACCTCACTTTTCAGAAATTAGGAAATCTTCTAAGCATTCCTATCATTGGATTAGTGGTAGATGTTCACAGTGAAAGGGCAGATGCTCTGTCAAGAATGTTAGGGAGAGAGGTAACAGAATTTGAAGAGGTTAGGCTAACCAATTGCCCTTGGAGTTAAGGTTACTTCACAATATTTGCAGCAGAATTTTATTTCCTAAAACCGAACGATTTGAGTATGTCTCGGAGCAAGACATAGTTGTGATGGATAGTTATTGACTGGTCAACCCATAAACCTCGCCGCAATGATGATTTTCTATATGGCCGAAGCTAGAGGAAAAAGGAGATCTTCCCTACCCTACGGCATGATTTTGACTATGATTTTCAGGAGCTAAGGAGTTGTGATTTTGGATAATGAGCCTTCCAAGAACCTCAGGCATACTGACTACTATAGTTTGGCTACAGTTCATCGGATGGGATTTGTGAAGATCAATGAACAATGGGAGAGGAAAGGTAGTTTGGATAAGAGAGCCACTGAATTGAGGTCTTCAGCACCTTTTGAGGCTGGTCCATCTATGAGGGTTCCTTCTCCACAGCCTGATAGTCCTGCTCCTGCTCCTACTCCTGCTCCAGTTCCGGTACCTCCATCTACTTCATCAGTCGGATTTTCAGACATTCAATTGGAGCAACTTAAAAGTCTACTTGCTGCTCAAAAGGATGAAATGAAGACTGAGTTTGACAGTCTTTATGAATTTAAAATAGACCCTTTATTCTTTAGATGATCACATCAGTAAAATTGAGTCCACTCTTAGCTCTTCTACTGATCCTTAACGACTGATCTAAAGAACATATTTGAAGAACTTAAGGATATCTGTGGAGATTCTGAAACATACTCAAGATGCAATGCTGAACTTCAAGATAAAATCATAACTGCTTGCTCTTTTGTTGATAGAAGATTAAAAGAATTTGTAGCAACTCAGAGTGATGGAATGAGAAAGATTTTAGAATGTTTACAAAGAATTATTAGAACTAATCTGTAATTTCATGTAATGAAGTACAAGTTTTTGATTCAATGTAATTTGATGTTTTAATGTAATGATGTATAGTTTGATGCTTAACAAAGTTCAGTTTCACTTTGTAATACCTGACTTTTTGATGTAATGAAATTATCTTTTGATCTATCAATGTTATCATTTTACTCTTCTTAATCTTTTTGTTGATTACAAAAAGGGGGAGAAAGTTATGTCGTATATGCATTGATTAGTTATGCTTTGATTGGTATTTGATTATTTTGGATATAAATAAACTTAAGTGAAAATTGATATAACTGAATTGTAGGTATCAAACACTAAAATGTAAAATGTAAAGCAAAAGGAAGAACAATTGATAATTGATAAATTGATAAATTGAACTTATTCAGGGGAGCTACCTTATTCAGGGGAGCTTACCTGTGAGGATCACATATTTGAATACTTTGATTTGAGAATCCTATACATATACTCAATGTTTTTATAATCATCAAAAAGGGGGAGATTGTTGACCTAATTATTGATTTTGATGATTAATAAAGGAATTAAGTATATTCATTGTGTCACTAATAAATTTAACAAGTATTTCAGGGCTTAAAATATTTTTTTAATCAAAAGCATCAAGAAACATGTTTTTGAATCAAGTGCCAAAGGTAAGTTTCAAATTCAGAGCCTGGAGTCGACACCTAGGAAGTCTGGAGCCGACCCCATGGCCAATCAAATGTCTTTCTAATTTTTGATACGGTCCGGAGCCGACACCCAGAGTTTCGGAGCTGACACCTAGAGTTTCGGAGTCGACACTTACAGTGTCTGGAGCCGACTCCAACACGGGGACAGAATGCGTGATTTTTGACTACCTTGGAGCTGACACGTACAGTCTCTTGGAGCCGACACCTAAACATGGCGAGCCGACACCTTACTTTTCTGGAGCTGACTCCTCAACGAGCTCAGAACTTTCTATTTTTGGATACACGACTTGGAGCCGATACCTAAAAGGTTGGAGCCGACTCCAACCTGTCAGAAACAAATTTTTAAATTGACAGATCAGCTCAAACGGTAATATTTTCTTTACCTAACCCCTAATGGCTATATTTCATGTATGGAAAAACTTTCCAGGTACATTCCAATGGCTAGTTTCACACCCAAAATGGATTAAATGAAATCTATAAAAGGGGGAAGTGTGTTCATTTGAAAATATAGAAAAAAGAGAGGAAAAATGAAAAAATAGAGAAATCATATTGAAAAAACCTGAGAGGTCTTGAGCAAGAAATCAAGAGAAAGAATCCACGCTCAAATTCTTCCACTCCAAAAAGCTCAAAGAGGAATCCAAGGCGTTCAACTTGAAAAATCGAAGGATTTTTCAAAAGCTCTGTTTTTGTGATTTCCCAACTTCTCATCTGCAACATCTGTGAAGAATCGAAGCTGAGGCTTGATTCAACATCTCAAAAGAGAAGAGGAAAGAAGAAAGAAGAAAAGCTCAAATCCAATCATCTTCAAATCAGGCTTTTCTAAACTTGTTTATTTACTTTGAATATTTGCTCATTTAAGGAGCTGTGTGTTATTGTAAACATTATTCTTTCTTGTTTTTGCTAGTTCAATCAGGGAGATTGAATTAGTGGAGGTAGTATACCTCGAGGCAAGCTAGATTAGCTTGTGTTTGGGTTTTTGTACTGGTGAGCCCGAAAAACCAGTTAGGTTCGTTGTGATCCCAAGAAAACAACAAGTTTAGAGTTGTGATCTTGTAAAACAACTTGGCTGTAATCTAGTTGATTATAGTGTGGACCCAAGTGGAACTTGGGAGTGGACGTAGGTGTTGGATACACCGAACCACTATAAAATTCTTGTGTTTGTCGTGCTTTAATTATTTCTCTCTCTATCTCTTCATTTGTGATTGAAATTTATTCTGCACTTGATTATTTCAAAGCCAATAGTTTCTAAAAGGTTAAAATTTTTTAAGAACCCAATTCAACCCCCCCCCCTCTTGGGTTGCCATCTGGGCCAACAGTCATTCGTGTGGATACCGTAGAGGGAGTTGTGGTTTTGCAGCGCCTAAAGATCTATCTCATCAAAATAATTTTATTCACATAAGGTATGATTCTCGTTCCCTAATCAATTTAATTGAACAACATGGATCCTTCTGGGGATTTAGGTTATTTTTCCTCTGCATATTTTTGGCATTAGACCCCAAAATTTCCATCAGATACCACTATTATCACAAAATAATGTCAATGGCATATCCATTCTCAGAATAACTTCCAAGTCAGTTGATAAACGCATAAATAATTATCATTAAACCTATTAATTAATAATTTAACGTACCTATTTTATTTAATATTTTAATATTTTATATAATAATTTTGATAAAACCTTATCAGTTTAAAGAGCTCGATTTTAGGGATTTAATGACGCAAACGGCACCCAAATTGGATTTAAGATGAGCTCGGAATTGATTTTATAAGGATTTAGCACGGATTTCAAAGAAAAAACGGCAAATACGTTGCAGACTTCATCGTTATCTCAGCCAGTTCCTCTATTTCCGCCGATTCTTCTCTAAATCCAATCTAATCGTTTCTCCATTAATTAAGGAATAGATTAGATTGGAAGTTATAAAATTAGACGAATTAAATTCCTTTTGAATGAATTTGAATTTTATTGATTATTTATCTAGATTTATCTTGTTATTTTCCTTGCTTCCGTTGCGTTGTTTCTGTTTTCAAACAGACTCCTCGCCGCGTCAAGGCCGCGTCCGGGGCCTCTACAAATAGCGCAAAGGGAGTCCAAGGAAGCATCGATCCAGCGCGCTGCATCCGGGAGAGCTCTCGTGCGGTGCCCATCCGAGGATCTGCATCCGCTCATGCCGTGAGAAGGTGCTCTGTTTCATGCCGTGAGAAGGTGCTGTCCAGTCTGTGAGGAAGCTTTGTTCCAGGCGATTGGAGAGAAGTGCGTGAAGGCTGTTCTGTTCCTAGGAGCCCTCGTCTGGTGACTCTGCTCAGCCATCCGTGGAGGTGCTTCTTGGAGGATCGGCCAGAAGGCATGGATTCGGAGGCTTTGTTCTGCGTCCTGCATCCGTGAATTGCTCTGTTTCCCGGGAAGAGTCTGTGGCTTGGAGGCGTATGCAGAAGAGGGCCTGGTTTGATTTAGGAATTTATTATAATCTGTTGCTTTCTTAATGTCATAACTCTTTACTTTTTATGAAATAAAATTTTTATTCATAATTAATTGTTATTAAATTATATTTAAGTAGAAATAATTTTAGACTGATCTATTCTTTAAAGGGACGGACCGTGATCTACAGGTACGGACCGTGCTCTTATAAGATAGACCATATCTTGATTATTTTACAATACTAATTATTTAATTAATTAAATTTATAAGTTTATTTCAAGATAATCGCTAAAGTCCCTGTGGAATCGATCCCTTACTCTCGCTATTCTAATAGTGAAATTAAGGTGTTTAAATCGTTGCGCTACGACACGCATCATCAGTATAGAACTTTTTAAGCCAAATTGATTCTTTAGCTGTTTCACAAATGGCTATGTACTCAGCTTCCATGGTGGAAGCGTGATGCTAGATTGTTTAACACTTCTTCAGACAACTGCTGCACCACCAAGTGTGAACACTGTTGACCCAATTATTGATTTTGATGATTAATAAAAGATATGAGTATATTCATTTTGTTACTAATAAATTTAACAAGTGTTACAGGGCGTAAAAATATTTTATCAATCAAAAAGGATAAAGAAATATGTTTTGAATCAAGATTGAAAAAGAAATTTTAAAATTCAGAGCCTGGAGTCGACACCCAAATGGTAAGGAGCTGACCCCAAGGTCTCGGAGCCGACTCCAACCTGAGATACAAAGAAGTACATTCTGTTTCAGTTTTCGGAGCCGACACCTAGAATTCGGGAGCCAACACCTAATATTTCGGGAGCCGACACCTGAGTTTTCGGAGCCGACTCTAACCTGGGAACAGAGAGCATGTTTTATGGACTATTCTGGAGCCGACACTTAAAGTTTTTCGGAGCCGACTCCCGAAAGCGAGGAGCCGACACTTACCTTTTTTGGAGCCGACTCCCCAACAACTTTTTCTTTACTATTTTTGAACACCTGATTTGGAGCCGACACCTGAAAAGTTGGAGCCGACTCCAATATGTCAAGAACGGATTTTTTATCTATTAGAAAGTACTCCAATGATAAGATTTCTTTTCACCTAACTTCTAACGGCAATTTTCTTTGTGTGTAGAAGATTTCAAACATCTCCAACGGCTAGTTTTCCCACCTAAAACCCGGATTAATGGATCTATAAAAAGGGGACCTTTTCTAGCTACTGCTAATGCATGCATAAATTGTGTTAAGAATTTATGGAATCTAGTGGTAATCCTTGTGTTAGATATGGAATCTAGTGGTAATCCTAACCAAATTCCCATCATCCTTGGAAGACCTTTTCTAGCTACTGCTAATGCATGCATAAATTGTAGAACAGGTGTGATGGATGTATCTTTTGGAAACAAAAAGATGAGATTAAATATTTTTAATGCTTCCCAAGGACCACCTGTGTATGATTTAAATGAAGTAAACATGATAGAGGAAGTAGTAGATAAGAAATTCCAAAGTTTGATTGATTCGGATCCTTTACAAACATGTCTTACACATTTTGGAATAGATGACTTTGATATTGATGAGTATACCAAAGAGATAAACATGTTATTAGAACCACCTAAGATCGACACCATCCCGCCTTGGACTATAAAATATGAACCAATTCCAACTAAACCAAGTCCTTTAATACCATCCTTGGAAGAACCACCCCAACTAGAATTGAAACCTCTTCCAGATGACTTAAAATATTCATTCCTTGGACCCAATGACACCCTTCCAGTAATCATTGCATCTACCCTAACCTCTGAGCAAGAAGATAAATTGGTAGATGTACTTAAAGATCATAAAGAGGCAATTGGGTGGACAATAGCTGATATTAAGGGAATTGACCCTTCCGTTTGCATGCACCATATTCATAGTGAAATTGAAGCCAAACCACATAGAGATTGCAACGAAGGCTAAATCCAAACATGAGGGATGTTGTTAAGAAAGAGGTAGTAAAATGGCTTGATGCTGGTATTATTTATCCAATTTCAGATAGCCAATGGGTCAGTCCAATCCAAGTAGTACCTAAAAAATCGGGTATTACTGTGAT
>UESW01003075.1:41823-60481 GCA_900491605.1 Calamus simplicifolius | reverse complement strand
TATACTTCAATGCTAAATTGAAAATTTAAATTTATATAATATACCATAATATTTAATTTCTAACAGTAGTTTTCATCCTTTTCATCCCATAAGGATGTTTTGTGATAGACAACGACAGATGAATCCCGACATCAGTCAAGTTGCAATTGGGCAGAAATTAGAAACGGAGTTTGCTTACTGGTTTTATGAATTTGTGAGTAGTATCACTCAATCAATTTCGATAATGGCAATTATTTTTTGAATTGGATGTCAATAGCTTATTAATTTATAGGTCAACGGTCCATGGTCGACAACCGACAATATTTTCATTAAATGTCTATCGCAATGGCCATTGAAGACCGTAACAACCTCTACTGGCTATTTTGTAAATGGGTACAAATTTCAGATTGAACGATTAGCAGCTTCAAGAGGCACGCAGAACTGGGGCGTGTGTGTAAAAGGAGAAAGTGTTGGAGCAAATATGCAGGATTATTATGGAAAGTTAGTAGAGGTGGTTGAAGTTGAATATCCCGGTTGGCCTATGAAACGAACCGTATTGTTTCGTTGTGATTGGTTCGATCCGATAGTTCCTGTGGGCAAAAGGGTTCATAACGACTATAATTTGGTTGAAGTGAACCATCGACGAAGATTACAGAAATATGACCCATTCATCCTTGCATCCCAAGCTCAGCAAGTCTTTTACTGCGGATATCCAAGTTTGCGCAACGACAGCGAGATTGGTGGGCCGTTTCTAAAATCGTCCCACGTTCAACAATCGTATTAGAGGAGAGTTCATCAAGTCAATCAGCCGAGTGCCCTGCATTTCAAGAGGATGAGATGGAAATGCATGCAATTGAGGACGACACAAGGGCTCCTGAAACATCACTTAGAGATCCAAGTGGTGATGTCCAAGAAATTGCGGATGCAAATGTTCGGTTTCCTTCCGATGATAATGAAACTGATTCGCAATCCGATACGGCATCGGATGTTGAACCAACATTTCACGAAACAAATGACACCGATTAAACATAAAGGTTTTTTAAAATTTAACTTTTTTTTATAAGTGTTAAATTCTTACATAGTCAATCATTAATCGTAATTTAATTGTGTGAATCTTTAGTATTTTCAGTATGAGGGGCAGAGGTAGATCTACCGACGATAGATTGGGTGAGCAGAGACGTAGTTTGGATCCTTCGACATCAGATCACATGAGCGTCGGAGATGGAGAGTTTGGATCTCCAGCAGAGGCGCAGCCTTCGATCTCTGCACCAGTATTACCATCTACCCGATCGGCACAGACCTCCGAGAGTTCTTCCGCCTTCGGCCGCACTTTACTTCGACTTGATGCTCAGGGGATGTAAGTATATACTTAATTAAAATATTTGTTATGTTTTTAAGTCATTACTTATAAACTTGCATTTTTTTAACAGATTCATTGAGCAGCATCATGTCTCCAGCCACATCAGCGCCGTTTTTCAGAGGCGTGCAGATCCCAGTGGCTACGATTGGCGCCACGTATCGCCGGCCACGAGGGAGTTTTATTTTTCTGAGTTTCAGGTAAACTTATTAAATACAATTTATCAGTGATATATAATTCTTTAAAGTTAATAAATTCAGAAACTAACTGTTTATTTTAATGCAGAAAAAATTTACGTGGGATCCTGCCACCCATGATGCCATTAGGGCAGCATGGGAGGCTCTGACGCGACGCCGATACTCCGACATGCTTCATCGTTGGAGGTCGTCGGGTCAGCGTCCTGCGCACGTGCCAGAGGGTATTTGGCACGAGTGGCAGCAGGCCTGGGAGTCCGATGGCTGGCGCAGGAGGTCCGCATCAGCCAGCACGAACCGCCGATCTGAGAAGGGCGGTCGTGGCACGGGTCTCTCCTGTCATACATCGGGCTCCATTTCGATTCAGGAGCACAGACGGCGTATGGTAAGAAAACATAAATATTTTAATTACTATTTTAGTTCTTTACAAATATTTTTATTAATATCATTTTTTTTATTGTTATAGACTGAGCAGGAGGGCGGAGATCCTGGTGAGTTTCGTCTATTCAGGGCGACACACACCAGGAGGGACGGCTCCTGGGTCGATACGCGATCACGGGAGGTTGCGGTAAGAAATTAGATTTATGTAGTATCTGTTTAATTTTTAAAATTTTATTTCTAGAAATTTATTAACTCATTTATTATTGATTTCATAATTTCAAGGCACGAGTCGACGAGCTTCGATCCCAGGCATCACAGGTCGACTCTACTGATGGGGAGACGCCCGTCGAACTCTCAGCAGATGAGAGTCGACGTGTGTTTTTGGAGGCTGTTGGTGCCCAGCCACGAGACCGCAGGGTCTATGGTATGGGCACTAGAGCTTCTACATTTTTTCCCCATCAGGCCTCCAGCTCGCGAGTTCCTGCTGATCTTCCTCCCGAGCGTTTAGAGGAGCTTCGCAGATCTATTGCAGAGGAGCTTCGCCAGGATTACGAGCAGGATTTTGAGGATCGTATGCGAGGCCGGGATCAGGAGGTTGCTGACATGCGAGATGAGATGCACTATTTGCGGGATATGGTTAGACGCTTGTCGCAGAGTCTTCAGCCTCCACAGCCTCCACAGCCTTCACGTGATCATTCAGATTCTTGATGTATTTTTTTTTTTTATGTTGTAAAAACTTTTAAATTTTAATATATAAATTATTTTTTGAAATTTATTATTGTTTGGATTGAGTGAAAAATGTTTGTATCAATATTTAGATTTAACGAAATTTTATTAATCGTTTTAATTTTTAATCATTTAAATATTTTTTAAAAAAAAATTTTCGACGTTCTGCGACGCATAAAAATGCGTCGCAATATTTAATAATTAAATTTTTTAAAAATTTATTAATAAATATTGCGACGCATCAAATTGCGTCGCAATATTTAAAATTAATTTTTAAAAATTACAAATCTGTTAATAAATATTGCGACGCATCAACTTGCGTCGCAATAAAAAAATTAATTTTTAAAATAAAAAATTATTATTAAATCTTGCGACGCATTAATTGGGTCGCAATATTTAATAATAATTTTTCTGTTTTAAAATTTAATTTTAAATATTGCGATGCAATTTTATGCGTCGCAATATTTATTAATAAATTTTTAATTTTTAAAAATTAATTATTAAATATTGCGACGCAATAAATTGCGTCGCAATATTTAATAATTAATTTTTTTAAAAAATTTAATTTTTATTATTGCGACGCAATTTTATGCGTCGCAGAGCGTCGCAATTGCGTCGCAATATGCGACGCAATTGCGACAAAAGAGTATTGCGACGGGGAGTTGAGCGACGCCATCATTGCGTCGCTATTGCGTCGCTAAACATGGTATAGCGACGCAATAGCGATGCATTTTGGCGTCGCAATATTTTAAATTTCTTGTAGTGGATGAAGACGAGCCGTCGGGGAGGCTCGTGGCTGCCGTGAAGGGAGAAAGGCCACCTGGGACGCTCGTGGTAGGAACAGGGGCCACCTGGGACCACTATGGCTGCCTGGGAACGCTCGGGGCCACCATGTGGCAGGAAACAGGGGCCGCCTGGGATCACTGTGGCTGCCTGGGATGAAGACGAGCCATCGGAGAGGCTCGTGGCTGCCATGAAGGAAGAAAGGCCGCCTGGGACCTGTTTGAGACCGCTCAGTCTCCCTTACGTGCATGCATGGGGTCGTCATGGCCGTTGACGATGACGAGAGAGGGCGAGAAACCAGCTGGCCGTCGAGGAAGAGGACCGGCCTGGCTGCTGGCCACTGGGAAGTTTGAGGGAGTCCGAAGACTACCGAGGATGGACGGCTTAGAGCCGCTGAGAGCTCGAGCCGCCGAGAATGACAGGGCCGCAATAGACAACCGCCTCTCGGAAGTTCCTTCTTCGGGACCTCCTTGTGCTCGCACGCGGGTGAAGATCCTTACCTCCTGGTGAAGGATGTGATGCGGGCGGTCCAGTCCCATCTAGGGACCCTCAACCCCCTGGAGGACAAGTCTCCTTCGGGCATCGTCAACAAGCTCGGATGGTGCACCTAGGATGCCTTGTACCTCAAGGCGCACTCAGCGGGCGTCAAGACCCTAGCCAACGGGGGATGCCCTCCCGGGCCTGTGTTCATCAACAACGGGTGGTAGTCCATCTGGAGGGCTCAAGGAGCGGCCGAGGAGGAGGCTGCTTAGACTAGGGAGCAGCCGTAGAAGAGGCCGCTGCGGAATCGGGGAGCAGCGATCCTTTCCCCACTGACAATCATATGATTACACGATCACCCTTTCTTGGATTACACGATCGCCCTCTCTTGCCATATAAGCAAGGTCAAGGAGGAGCTTTCATGGAGGTGTCCGTGTAAGTTCCCCCCACCGACAAACTCATGTATGAGGAGCTGCCAGGGTAGAGTCCAATAGTAACTGTTGAGGGCAACAAGATTGGGGTGTCTTACTTTCCCTAGTTTCTTGACCTCCCTCTCCAAATCTTCTTGGGACTTCACTAAGCTTGAGATTGTGAGTTTCTTAATGGCCACAGGCTGACCATCTTACCATCTTGTAAAAAGGTCTTGTAACGTTCTTCAAGATTCCTCTCTCTTCCATTGAAGCCTAATTATGTGCATGCAATTCATTGCATGTAATGCAGTGTCATATTAGTAACTTTGGAATGTGGTTGGCTGGCAGCTATGGCGACCGAAAACGCTACTGCTTCCAAAAGGACACATACCTAAACTACAGCCAGGCATTGAGCCAAAACCTAACAGGGCTTTTCACATGGAAGTTTATTTAGTCCAGGAATAGGTATGCGCTCGAGGTAATGGGGTATTGCCCCACCATGGCAAAAGACGCCGCCGAGACGCTAAAGTTCAACATGGCTCTTATTCTCCTCCCCGTGTGCTGGAATACTGTTACTTGGCTTCGCCCCACCCGGCTCTCACGCATCGTTCTGTTTGATGACAACATCAACTTCCGTTACAGAGAATTTTGTATTTCTCTTATTATCCAATATACGAGATGGTAGATCATTAATCCAATGTTAAGCTTATATGGGAATAATTATGTGTTGTAAGATTAAATCTGGTTGAAAGCGGTCCATGATAGATGGTTTTGGTTCGTCCATCCCGCGAATGATCCTGTTGCTAATGATCTCCTAATAGCTTAATGCCATGGGGTTAACTGGCCCATCACTCACCAAACTCATTTTTTATAATATCCCCATCTTCACTCTTATCGAGATCCCCATCCCCATAAAGACCAACCTTTTTTGATATTAAAATATTTAGATTTTTACTCACTACATATAAAAAATAAAAATAAAGTATTAAATTTTATATAACTAATGAAATAGATTCAAATAAATTTATCATAATTACCAATTCTATGAGCTAACTCATAAGAAATAAATTAAATCATAATTAAAAAAAGAAGCATAATAAGCATAATCGTGAACTACTTCACAAGAAATAAACACATCCAATTATAAATCTTAATAAATAAAAAGTACATGACTAAATACTTAACAAATTGACTAGGATATAATAACTTCAAAGGGAAGACAATACAAGTACGTAGCTATGAATTAGTTTACAAGAAACAAATACATCTAATAGCATGTACCCATCTTATACCCTAAGTGAGAATGTTGTTTTGCAGATCCACCGCCATCTTGCCTCTCATCTCAAGTTGGATAACTAAAATTCGCAGCAACACTAATAAATATGAAAAAAATTAATAAATTATTTAATATACATTTTTGGTATATAAACTCAATTTTCGACACAAATATTTGATGGATGCACTTGAATTCATTAAAGATTTGATTTTTTTTCTTTTCGCTATACTCTATTTCAAATGGGATCCATCTATTTGTAATGAGTAATGAGTTGCATTTGAGGAACGATCAAAATATTTTAATAAATTAAAATATTTATAAATAAAACCTATATTTAAATAAGTTTATTTTATAACCTTTTAATGTTTGATTATTCTTCAAAATTTTATATTATTAATTTTAATATTTAATAATTTTATCATTGAATTTTAGTTTAGATGGTACATATTTTTAAATTTTTTAAAAAATCAATAAGTTTATTAGGATGCAGTGGAAGTATAATTTTTAAAAAATATTATTTTTTATTATATTGATGAATGCAAATATATGCATGCTGCTAACCATCATTTCTTAATTATTATTTCAATTATATAATTTAAAAACAAATATCTTTATAATTTTGATTAATATAATAAATTTTATTATATGTAAATTTTAAATAGTGATAATGATTATAAGTACGTGTTAACTTTTTTTTGCAATTTAAAAATTATATTATGTTGGAATAATGTAATAAAAAATAATTATATCATCAGTCTTTCAAACTAATAATTACATCTTGGAAAATTCTGGGTAGGAAAACTTTTTTAGGCATTTGCTATAACTCTTGCTTAGAAAATTTTCGTAACAGTCTTAGTACGATATGAATTATTTGGTTGTGAAAAAAAAAAAATTTAAGATTTAAGTTTTGTTTTTCAATACCTTTTATAAAAAAATTTTATTTGAATAATTTCTGTTCATATTTCTCACATGTCAATAGTCAAAGAATTTAAAATTTGCTTTCCAATACCTTCCATACCAATAAATTTTGAGTTTAATGTTGTGATGGATTTTGATATTGAGAATTGATATCGAGAAGTTAGATGCATGTCGTTGAGATTGGTGAAAGCGGAATGTATTGATTAGGAAGTTTGGAATTGAATATATATATGAGCTTCTTTTTCACCTTCATTGTCCTTCTTTCACACCGTTTTAGTATGACGAGAAAATGAGTTTCACCTTCATTCCCACCGTTTAGAATGATGAGAAAATGAGTTTATGACCGTTTTGTTATAGTAAATTTTATCAAAAAAAAAAAATGCTTAATTTTGTATGGATCGGTTGCCCACCCAAGCAAATCAGCTTTTAGATCATCGATTAATAGTTGCCTTTTTAATATTGAAATGTTAGGGCGAATCCTCTAAATTTTCTTTATAGACTAAGGGCAAGAATCAAGCAAAAAATTATTTTCGATTGTATTTGGCTGCAATGGAATTGTGATTCGACTAATCTGCTGGACTGATGAGCGAAAAAAAAAAAAAATGAAAACTTAGAAAAAGAATTAATATTTGGCATTTAGAGGAATTTGGCTTGGTGTAGAGATTTGTTTGTTTGTTTGTAGCCGTTCAAATATTTGTGATTCAAATGGTTTATTACAATTTTGCATCATATCAAATTAAATTTGGTCTGGCGATGATGTTTAAGGCCAACTTTTAGAAGGGTGCAGTTTGTCCCCTTCTCAGCTTTGTGATTGACTGTGATTCTGGCAGTGATCTAGGGTTCCAATTAATTGGAATGCCACGAGAGTGGGAATATAATGATTAATGGGTGGTATAATGATGGATTAAAATTTTGATAAAAATAGAAAAATATTGAAAAACAATGATGATAAAAGAAGTGTAGATGATAGATTAAAATATAAGGGTGATTTGAGGAATGGTAGAGGAAGCTTTTCCAAAGATAGTAAGTTTTAAGTAGGATAACTGAAAGTTTTTTTAAAAATAACTCATTTGTATATTTTTTTCATTCAATATTCATGGGAGTATTTGGATCAAATTATTTCATTATATAGGGTGGAGTATACTGTGCTTTTATTTGAATATAATACTTAACTAGAATCGTCTGTTGCTACATCTGCATTGGACCAATCTAGTTAGCTTTAGAGCATAGATAATTTACTTGGGACTGTCAATCCATTTGCTCCGTTACTAGTTTGATGATTAGAGATGATGATTTTAATCAATAAAGTAAATAAAGATCCATTGTACCTTATTTCATTCAAGATTTTTCATCTTTACTATGATAAAAATAGAAATAAAAATTATTTTGTTTTTATTGACAAGAAGATATTTTAATCAATAAAGTAAAGATCCATTTACCTCACTCCATTAAAAGTGAAGATTTTTCATCTTTTATGGTGATAAAAATAGAAATGAAGAGTATTTTGTTTTTATTGACAAGAACATTATAGGGACAAAAATAAATATATCCGATCCTGTCCCATATAATTCCCTCATATTTAATTTTTAGTTTAATTTTTAGTTTAAGTTGAATTTTTAATTATTTTAGTAATGAAAAAAATTTTAGTAATTAGTGCAAATTTATGATATCAATGTTAAATTTCTTAATATGCTCAGTGAATTTCTTTCAAGTTTATTATTAATTTTATAGTTTTTACTAAAATACGGGAAGGGATAACAACAGATGTGGAAATAGAGAGATTTATCATTTTTATGGACAGAATAAGGGCAACAACAAAGGCACGATGGGTGTATTTGAGTTAATTAATTCCAATGTTGCTTGCACATTTATTTGAAATTACTAGGTTTGAAAATTTAAGCTTTTCATAAATATTGAAATATCATATGCAGTCGCAATGTTACAATCTAATTCATGCTATAAGCATAGAGAGTTTTTGTTTGTTATATGCTCTTTCTGTTCAGTAGCATAATATTTTCTAGGTTACTGAAAATACATATGATACATGAGAGGTTGCAAATCTAGTGATTGCAATGGCCTAAATCCTGTTAGATTACCAATGTTTTAAAAATCGGACCAGACCGACCGGTCCAATAGAGAATCAGTCATCAGTCGGGTCCGATTTTATTATTAAAGTTGATTTTTATATGATCCAATAAAAACCAAAAAAATCTGTTGAATCGGTCGGGTTTCAACGGTCCAATCCGGTTTTTAAAATTTTTTTTAATTTTTTTATTTAAATTATATTATATTTTATTATTTTATTATTAAATTAAAATGTAATTATAATATTATCCGATCCGATCAAACCGATTCATCCGGTTGAACCGATTGACTCGTGACCCAAATGTTAAATCGATTCATTGTCTGGTCCAATTTTCAAAACATTGTATATTACAATAATGTCTATAAAAGGTTTTGTCTGTCATATGTTTTGGAAATATAGGAAAAGCATTGAAAATTGATAAAATCTATAAAATATCAATAAAAAAAGTTTGAAATCTACGCGCATTTCAATATGATAACAAAAATAGGATAGGTTCAACAAACTATTAGTCCAATACTTTGGAAGAAGTTAAATGAAATCCAAGATAAATCATAATATAGTATCTTGAAACAGAGTTGATTGAGTGGATGAGCACTTGCGGCTTGACTACAAGGAAAATGACTTATTATGGTGAAGTAATTCGCTGCAATAGATACCAAATTTATCATAATAAGTTAATTACGATGATACTATTTTTGCTATAATACGTCCTGCATTCTTCGTCATAAGCTGATATCGTAATAACTTATTACGATGAAACTATTTTCGCATATCAACTAGCTACAAGAAGTTTTGATAACAGAAAACTTCATAAACAAGTTAAAATGAATTGTGTAGCTTAGATTAGGCAATTAAGACAAAATTTGTTATAATGCTACAATTGGCTTTTTTGAAGGTTTTTTTCTCATTACCAATATCAACGAGCTTGTTATTTAAAGCTTTAGTTGCCATCCTGGAGCTATGTTACATCATGCTTAATTCCACCTTAATTTAACTTTATATTTGAAATATAATTTTAAATTTGAACTCAATCTATTTATTGATTTAGTTGGCTCAAAAATAAAATTTATAAAAAAAAATTAGGCTCAACAGACAACATTATTGGGGCACTAGGTTTATAGTAGCTATGGAACACATTAGATACAGAACAACAAAAACATCTTGAGTTCTTTTATTGTAATATAAGAAAATAAAAAATTAATTTTTTAATAAAATCTTTAACTATAACGAAGAAAATTTATTTCGTTGCTAGAAACGGATTTATAACGACGAATTAGTATTTCATCGTAATATATGGAGATGAAAATTTTATTTTTTAATGAAATCTTTTATTTCATCGTTATAAATCTATTTATAACGATGAAATTAGTATTTCATCGTAATATGAAAATAAAAAATTTATTTTTTTATAAAAATCTTTAATTATAACGATAAAAATTTATTTCGTAGTTATAAATCCATTTATAACGATGAAATTAGTATTTCATCATGAAAATAAAAAATATTTTTTAATGAAATATTTAACTATAATAATTGAAATTTATTTCGTCATTATAAAAGGATTTATAACAATGAAATTAGTATTTCATCGTAATATATGAAAATAAAAATTTATTTTTGTAATGAAATCTTTAACTATAACAATGAAAATTTATTTCGTCGTTATAAATTGATTTATAATGATGAAATTAGTATTTCATCGTAATATATGGAAATAAAAAAATATTTTTTAATGAAATCTTTAACTATAATGATGAAAATTTATTTCGTAGTTATAAATCCATTTATAACAACGAAATTAGTATTTCTTCATATTATATGGAAATAAAAAATTTATTTTTTTAATAAAACCTTTAACATGAAAATTTATTTTGTCATTATAAATGGTCATAATATATGGAAATAAGAAAATTATTTTTTTAATGAAATCTTTAATTATAATGATGAAAATTTATTTCATCATTATATATTGATTTATAACGATGAAATTAGTATTCCGTAATAATATATGGAAATAAAAAAAATTATTTTTTTATGAAATCTTTACCTATAACAATGAAAATTTATTTTATCATTATAAATTTATTTATAATGACGAAATTAGTATTTTATCATAATATATAAAAATAAAAAAATTAGTTTTTTAATGAAATCTTAACTATAATGATGAAAAAATTATTCATCGTTATAAAAACAGATTTGTAACGATGAAATTAATATTCATCGTAATGTATGGAAATTAAAAAAATATTTTTTAATAAAATCTTTAAGTATAATGATAAAAATTTATTGTGTCGTTATAAATCCATTTATAACGACAAAATAGTATTTCTTCGTAATATATAGAAATAAAAATTATTTTTTAATGAAATATTTAACTATAATGATAAAAATTTATTTCATAGTTATAAATCCATTTATAATGATGAAATTAGTATTTCATTGTAATAAATGGAAATAAAAAAATTATTTTTTAAATAAAATTTTTAACAATAACGATGAAAATTATTTCATCATTATAAATCCATTTGTAACGACGAAATTAGTATTTCATCGTAATATATGAAAATAAAAAATTATTTTTTTAATAAAATCTTTAACTATAACGACGAGAATTTATTTTATCGTTATAAATCCATTATAATGATGAAATTAGTATTTCATCGAAATATATGAAAATAAAAAAAGTATTTTTTAATGAAATCTTTAACTATAATGACAAAAATTTATTTCATCGTTATAAATCCATTTATAATGACGAAATTAGTATTTCATCGTAATATATGGAAATAAAAAATTATTTTTTAATAAAATTTCTGAAATAGATATATACTAACATTTTATAACGATGAAAGTATTGCGTCATAAAAAAAGTTATAACAATGAATTTAATTTATTTTCACTGTTATAAGTAAACATATAGCGGCAAAAATTATATCATCATAATAAATTTGTCATAAATACAGTTCTTTTTTGTAGTGTGAGGTTTAATTTAATTACGTTAGGTGACTACTTTTTTAAAATTTTAAATACATTTTCAGATTTTTTTTGTTGTTATCAGATCCTAGCATATTGAAGATGTTAACAATAAGGTTACTCATGTTCCATAGATATTCGTTGCGGTTGGTTAATGTCATGAATTATTCTATCGAAAATTGGTACCATTTCAGCATGGGCATAGTTTGATATTATATGGGGTAGATTTTTTTTAACCTTTTATTTTTTGATAATTTTTGATGTTTTTATCTTTTATATTGTTTACTTAATTTTAACGATTTCTTTAAAATTTACAATATTTTTTGTTGGTGTTTTGAAGTACTATGTAGTGTCAAATAAGATTAAAATATATCAATGTATCTAATACAAATGTAAGTAACAGCAAAAGACAATTATAATGAAATATTTTTAAATATTATTTGAATAAAAATTTCAAATATATAATGAATATAATAAATAATATATCCTTACATCTAATATTTATTTAAGTATTTATACCACTCAATGTTAGGATCCTACTTATAATTTAGATTTGGGAGGCCATCCAAGCTTTCATGAGCATCATGGATCTTCTCTATTGGATCACTATATTTAACTCTCTTTCATGCCTCGTCATCTTACTTGTAGTATATCGTGAGATATAGATTTGGTTATATAAAGATCATGATAGTAAAATCTGACTTGTAAGCAATTGAAGATTATAGTATTGAAACATGCAACCGTTCAAAGTCTCGAATGTAGGATATTTATAAGATAATATATTAAATGAAGGATATACATATCTGAGAATGTCAGTTATTGTTATGGATGGAGATTAATTTCATCAAGAGGAAGCTCCAAATCAGAGTTCACGAAGGAGTTGGCAAATCAGTCATTATCCAAAAGTAACAAACATGAGATTTGGATAAATTTTGGGGAGTTAGTTAAGGATAATTTTTGTCATTATCCAAAAGTAACAAACATAGATTTGGATAGATTTTGGAGAGTTAGTTGAGGATGTTTTGGCCATTATCCAAAGTCACCGTAGAGAGCTTTTGGAGGAGGATTTGAGGCATCATCTCAGCTGCAACCGCCAGCCACAAAAATCTCATGTGGGAGTTACGAATGTGAAAAATAAATTGGAGGCTTAGTGAGGACCTCTGTGTGCTGCAGAGAGAGAGAGAAAAAAATGAGATCACAAGAGTTTCTGAGAGAGAGAGAGAGAGTTTTGAGGGCTTGTACCTGATTCAACTCTTAGTGAAGCCTTGCAGATCCTGTGCCGCCGTGGATGTAGCCCAGTTTGGGTGAACCACGTAAAATCCTCGTCTCTCGCTGTTTTCTTTTAGATTTTGGTTCCTATTATTATTCTGTGTTTTTTGTTGATTTTATCGCAACTGCGTGCTTGGCCGTACTAATAGCGATCATATTAGAGGAATATTTGTTGTATTCCCTATCAAATTGGTATCAGAGCCTGGTTTTTTTATATTATTATGGTCGGACAAATTAACAAAGAGATGGCAGAAGACAAGATCAAAATCGAGAAATTCAGTGGTCACAATTTGGATGGTGGAGGATGCAAATTGAGGACTACCTATATGAGAAGGATCTTTACCTTCCATTAGAGGGAAAGAAGCCGGATTCAATGAGCGACTCAGATCAGAAGGATCTTTACCTTCCATTAGAGGGAAAGAAGCCGGATTCAATGAGCGACTCAGATTGGATGATTTTGGATAGGAAAGCCTTGGACACGATCAGATTGTCATTGACACCTCAAGTGGCATATAATATTGCAAAGGAAAAGACCACCGTGGATATGATGACCACTTTAACAAAGCTGTATGAAAAACCTTTCACCTCAAACAAGATATTTCTCATGAAAAAGCTCTTCAATTTGAAGATGACTTAGAATAGTTCAGTGACGGAGCATCTGAACGAGTTCAACTCGATGATTAATCAATTGGAGTCGGTCTCTGTTGTTTTGATGATTCATTCAGGGTGCTTCTTTTCTTATGTTCCTTGCCAGAGAGTTGGGACAATCTTGTGATGACAGTCAGCAACTCGGTATCAGGTATCCTTACATTCAATGATGCAGTTAGTTGTATATTGAATGATGAGATGAGAAGAAAGGCTATGGGTGGGACTTCTATAAGTACTGCACTCATGGTGGATACCAGAGGAAGATCACATGAGAGGAAGAAGTCAGAGAAAGGCCAGTCCAAAAGTAGAGGAAAGTCCAAAGGGAGATTTTTCATGAAGTGTTGGAACTGCGGGAAGAAAGGTCATATGAGCAAGGATTATTGGGGTAAGAAGAAGGAAAAAGGTGCAGAGAGCAAGATAAAAGGTCAGGAAGCAAATGTTGTGAGTACTATTGAGCGAAATTTTGAGGATGTGTGCCTGTCAGCCGGCGATGGGGCAAACTCAGATATGTGGTTTGTAGACTCAGGGGCTTCTTACCATTGCAGCTCAAAGAGATACCTATTTTCAGATTTTATCCAAGGAGATTTTGGTCATGTCACAGTTGACAATGGACAGCAGTGCAGAATTATTAGTAGAGGAACAATTGTACTGAAGCCAGTGACAGGCGGAGAATTGAGACTTGCACAAGTCAGATACATCCTAGAGTTAAAGAAAAACCTAATTTCTATCAGTCAGCTTGATGTTGAGGCTTATGTAGCCGTTTTTGGTAATTCTCAGTGGAAAATTACTAAATGATCTATGGTTGTTGTCAAAGGAAAGCGGACATGCACTCTCTACTTCTTGGCAGATAGTGAGAGTTCAGTTTCAGTGGCAGCAGGAGACACGGGTACAATGACTACATTATGGCATAGGAGGCTCGGTCATCTTAGTGAGAAGAACTTGAATATTCTACACATGAGAGAGCTTCTACCTGGGCTAAAGAAGGTGAATCTAGAGTTTTGTGAAAGGTGTTTATGGTAAGCAGAAAACAATGAGTTTTCAGTTAGCAAGAACTCAGAAGAAGACTGAAAGGCTGGAGTTGGTTCATTCAGATGTTTGGGGTCCAGCACCAGTGGCATCATATGCGGGCAATAAGTACTTTGTCACGTTTATAGATGATTTCAGCAGGAAAGTCTGGTGTTTGCTATGAAGGAAAAGTCTGAGGTCTTTGGCATCTTCAAGAGATGGAGAGTCATGTGTGAAAGCCATACTGGAGCAAGTCTCAGGTGTCTCAAGATAGATAACGGTGGCGAATACTACAGTAGAGAGTTTGATGTCTACTGCGCAGAGCATGGAATCAGAAGGATCAAGACTGTCCCAGGGACACCAGAGCAGAATGGTATGGCAGAAAGAATGAATAAGACCATTCTTGAGAGAGAGAGGAGTATAAGGTTTGACTCAGGTCTACCTACATATTTTTGGGCAGCAGCACTGGACACCGCAATGTATTTGATCAACAGGAGTCCATCCAGTGCATTGGATGGTGGGATTCCAGAGGAGGTTTGGATAGGAAAACAAGTAAAACTTTCTTTTCTTAAAGTATTTGGCTGCATTGCTTATTCTCTGATTGAGAAAGAGAAGAGGAGTAAGTTAGACTCCAAGTCTACAAAGTGTATTTTCATTGGATACGGTGGCGATGAGTATGGCTACAAGCTCTGGGATTTCCAGAACAATAAGATCATTCGAAGTAGGAATGTGGTATTTGATGAAGAGCATACTTACAAAGACAAGAAGGATGCAGTGGAAGAAAAGAAACAGGAGTTTATAGAACACGATCCTGTCAGAGATGAAGAAATTCCCCGAGTGCAAACTGAAGATGGAAACTCCGAGGATGTGGAGGAGGAAGATGGTTAGAACAGACAGCCACATGCATACATCGGTACCTCAGCCGGCGTCCCCACAGTTGAGGAGGACCACGAGGGTTACCAGGCCATCACAGAGGTATTCTGCTAATGATTATGTTTTGTACACAGATTTTGGAGAGCCATAATGTTTTGTTGAAGCCATGCAGGATGAAGCTAAGGTCAAGTGGGAGTTGGCTATGAAAGAGGAGATGAACTCTTTAAAGCAAAATAAGACTTGGGATCTTGTGAAGTTACCCACTGGCAAGAAAGCTCTATTCAACAAATGGGTGTACAAGATGAAAAATGAGGTCGATGGTACCAAGAGATACAAGGCAAGGTTAGTTGTCAAGGGTTATGCACAGAAAGAGGGAATTGACTTCCAGGAGATGATAGGCTATATGGCAGAGGCAGCTACCAAGAAAAGATCTACATTGCCATATGGTATGATTCTGACTTTGATATTCAGAAGCCAAGGTGTGTTAATCATGGACAATGAGCCACTGAGGAAATTAAGGCATACAAACTACTACAGTGTCTCTACCATTCACCGTATGGGCTTCAGAAAGGTAAATGGTAATTGGATAAAGGAGGACGAGAGGCTAGACCAGAGGAGGCCAGAGTTGAGGAAGCCAGAGTAGAGGACATCCCTGGACCATCAGTTGCAGGACCATCAGTCCCTGACCCATCTATTGCGGGACCATCTACTGCTGGACCTTCTGAGGCTGGACTGAGTACATATTCTTCACCTCCACCTCAGACAACATTTGTATTTGGGAGATTTTCTGATGAGCAGATTGGTCAGCTCAGAGCATTATTAGCTGAGTATGACAGTCAGAGGAGCAATGATATTTTTCAGTTGAGAGATGACATCAGACAATTTAAGGAGGAGATCAATTCCAGACTCGACTTGATTTCATTTTCCATTAGCCGCTCTGCAGAGTCCCTTGGCACTGAGCTTCAAAAGATTTTTGAAAGGCTGGAAGGGATTGCAGATGGATCTAGAGCTTATCTAGATGCTACTGGACAATTGAAGAAAGATTTAGACCTTGCTGTTTCTCAAGTTGAGAGTTGTCTTGAAGGCTTTAAGAAATCACAAAAAGATAAGATTATGGAAATGATAGGCCATCTGAAGAAAATTGTATACAAGCATGTTTGATTGACCTTCCATTTCCTACAGTGATACCCTATCTAAGCCTATCCTACCCTAACCTTTTAGAAACCTAAGATTAGCTTTTCATATTTTGAATCATAGGATTTCTAGTTTACTATACTTTGTTAGCTTGTATCTAGGATTTTCTGATTGATATAGTACTTTTCTGAGAATGTATTTTGATAGACACATGTAATGCATCTTGAAATGAAATATAATTATCTTTTTATTGCAAATTTGACTATGACGAGCAATTACCATGGATGAAGTTTACTATCTCTATGATTGAATGAATCAACAACCTCGCTCTGATAACCTACATTATTATTTTTAAACTCACCTTATTGCTGATAACAAAAAAAGGGAGAGAAAATTGTATATGCATAAAGAAGAGAGCATGAAAGAATATAAGAGAGAATGAAAGAATATAAGATTTGTAAGATTTCAATATGTTTTTAATCAATTGGCATATCTCAAAAAGGGCATATCTCAAAAAGGGGGAGAGAAATCTATAAATTCTAATCAATTGATCATATTTCAGTTTATTTACACATACCTTGCACAGGGGGAGTTATTTAATGCAGGGGGAACTTAATGATTTTCTATGTTAAATGATTTTATGTGTCAAATCATCTTGATTGCTATTTATAATAGAACTCAAGTATGTTTTTTAAATATCATTTTGAAACTTGACATCAAATTCTCTGTTAGGAATTTTTAAAGCTTTAACAATATATATAACTCTTAGTTCAAATGAATTTTTAATGCATATACTCAAAGTTTTTGTCATCATCAAAAAGGGGGAGATTGTTGACCCAATTATTGATTTTGATGATTAACAAAACTAATTGAGTATAACATTTGAAGTTACTAATGATTTTGGTTGAGTTTTTCAGTTTATGATTTGATTTGTTAATCAAAATCACAAGAAAAATCAAGTTCTAGTTCGAATCTAATGTCAAGATAAGATTGCAGACATTAGAGTCGACACATGGAATCATATAGTCGACTCCGAAAAATGGCACAGACTTAGAGTCGACACCTGGACTGTTAGAGCTGACTCCAATAGAAAGACAGAACGATGGTTTTTTTCGGTCACGACTTAGAGTCGACTCCTGGACTGTTAGAGTCGATTCCAGAAGATTGTCGTGTCGACCCTAGAAAAGTCAAAGACGACTCCAGATCGAGCGGATTGGGGATTTTCGATTTAGAGCCGACTCCAGAAAAGTTAGAGTCGACTCCAGTTTGTCAGAAATGACTCCAGAACTGTCAGAACGTCTCTAAACTTTATCTTTATCTTTTTAATCCCAACGGCTATTACCATTTTTGGTTCTAATCCTTCTTACACTTGTTTCTAACGGATAGTTTTTGGCTATTTATGGATTAAGAAGAATCTATAAGAAGAGGTTTCATTGTATCTGAAAAAGAAGAGGAAAAACAAGAAAACAAGAGAGAAAAATCAGAAAAATAAGAGTGAAATCCATCAGAAAATCAAAAGAGAAAAGAGGGAAGATTCGAAAGGAAAGATTATACTGATCTCCCAAAAGAAAATAGAGATATTTCTAGCATTCCTTGTTCTATTTTAAAGAAATCCCAAAAGAATAAGCAAGCCTAGCTTTCTAATCTTCGGAGCTTCAAGAGCATTCTAAAGGAAGATCCACTCAAGAGAAGAGAAGAAGCAAGCCACCAAGATCTGCAAATCAGGCTTTGATTCCTATCTCTTTATTGTTATTCTATTATTGTATATTTGCTCATTGGAGGAGCTTTTAAATTTGTAAAAATAATATTGTTTGCTGGGTCAATCAGAGGATTGATTCCGTTGAGGCTGTTAGCCTTGTGCAAGCAGTTTGCTTGTGTTGTAAGGTTGTGTGCTGGTGAGCCTTGAAAACCAGCTGGGTTCGTTGTGCACCCGAGAAAACAACAAGTTTGAGTTGTGAGCTTGCAAAACAACTGCTATAATCAGATTGATTATAGTATAGACCCAAGAGGTACTTGGGAGTGGATGTAAGTGTAGGTACACCGAACCACTATAAAACTTCTTGTGTTTGCAGTGATTGTTTCCTTGTCTCTTACTCTCTATCTTTGCACACTCTGTTTTAATTCGTATACATCTAAGTTTTCACTTCGCTGGGGGATTTTTTT
>UESW01003075.1:0-41246 GCA_900491605.1 Calamus simplicifolius | reverse complement strand
ATGGATTAACTAATATTGGCAAAGTTGACTACTGTGACTCGGTAACAGCTGGAACAAGATCAAAAAGTCCCAGCATTGCTGTTAACACATGATAAAGTAACTCAACATCCAACACCTTCTAACTTACATTGGGAGGGATGGACCGGGGGCAGACCTAATCTTCAGCTTTCTTTTGTGTTTATGTGCACGAGCACAAAGTAGTTTCCTCAGGACATAAACCCATGCCATTGTATTTGTCAGCCCAAGCCATTTGTCATTCCTCCAAGCCTTCAATCATTATAGTTATTGTGAGGCCTTAGCCAATATACAAGGATTATTGTCTAATTAATGTCTAACAGTTAAAACAGTAAAACCTAATTATGGAGTAAAATTTACATATCAATCTGGACAACTTCTGTTTTGTAAACCTCTCTCTCTCTCTCTCTCTCTCACACACGCATATATATATATGTCCAATTTTTGAAGAGGAAAATGCATGTTCACAAGGATATTCTCTTTTCTTTTCAGGAACCAAAGAACACTCTTTCATTATCATAAACAAGTAGGTAGAACTCCACAAACTAACTACAAGGTACTGCCAGCGTGGGAACCAGAAAAAAAAAAATACCATTATGTTCTAGTACAGGAGTGTTTCTTATAACAAATGAAAACTAGGATACAAGTACCTTGGTAGGAAAGAAAAAAGAAAACATAGACATTAGCATAGACATTAGTATCTTGGTAGGAAAAACCAAAAAAAAAATAAAAAAGAAACCATAGACATTAGCATCACCTCCCAAAACATTTCAATATTGAAGATGTAAGAGTCGAAGACAGAAATTTCAGCCCAGCAGATCCACCCGGAAAATACGAAACAGAATAGTATATAAGCACAAGAACCTAAGAAAATAATGAGCAAGATCATTGTTAGATTTAATGTAATAAATATTAAGGTAAAAAAAGAAGGCAAGCACTATGTAGTCAGATAACAAGGGCAGTTTATATCAATTTGCATGCAGTATAAAATGAAAAAGAATAAAGACAATATAGGGCTTATATCAACAACTCATGGCTGGCAAAGGCATTTACAAGGTGATCAATAATGTATCAGCTTATGCTACACTAAATTAATCAGAAATAGTGATTTTTATTAAAAGAAGATGTTAAATGAGTATAGTCATTATTCTACCATGGAAATCAGATACTTGTAGACTGAAAAGGAAAATAGAACATAACTAAAGTCCAGGCCATGAAATTTTATACCTGAACTGCAGAAAAAAGAACAGAGAGAAGGTAACTGTGCAGCACCATGGAAACATAAATGGTACCAACCATGCTGCCAATAAATCCCAGTGTAAATGAAAGTCTCTGCAATGTGAATAGACAAACTTATGTGAACAACAAAAGATAAAATATATCATAAACAAATGTTTGTTACAGTGTGTTGCTGGTGTATAAAGCAAGTTCAATAACCAAGCTTTAGACAGGAAGTTTTAGGAAATGAACTACCATTATAACAACACTATGAAACAGAATATGTACAAAAAAAAAACACTAATGTTATTTAATTCTATAATACAGCAACAGAGAGAGGATAATTTTCTGTTGAATGCACTTAGACTTGACCATAATAAAGTGGTGCATGGACTACATTTATTGGTTTGATAGGTATAATCCAGCAAACTGACAACTTAAAATAACATCAAGGTTCTTGACACCTGAATAGCTATTTGCTAAAGAAGTCTCGCTTAGTGTAGCATGGAAAAGATCCATCAAACCAAACTCATACTAATCGATCCAGGTTTCCTCATTTCTGTTTTATTGAAGTCATACATAATTTTCAGAGCATTAACAGATCAACAAGGTAATTAATTTTGCTGAACAACACTAAATTATGCAACCTTATATCACCTCAAGGTGGTATCAAAGCCAGAAACCATTTGAAAGGCTAAGAGAACCTTTCTACACTTAGTTTGAGGTAATTTCAAAGACTATTAAGTTTTAGGGAAGCACTAATGCAGCTCAACAATGTTTCTTAATTATTATGTGTTAAGATTTTAATTATGTTGCAAAATCTTATTTCCAAAAGGAAAATGGTTCACCTTTCCACTTCCCTATCTGCTCAGGATGCAGTGGCAGCCAAACTGCACCACAGGCCCACCTGACACCAGCTGACACCATGTATGGTACCTAACCTGGTCTGCCAAATTGAACCAGGTAAATGAGCAGACAAGCGCCACAGTACACCGTTCAAAAATCTCTCTTCATATAGTGGTTTTTATGCTAATCTGGATGAAACAGATCCCAGAGATAGCCACTATCTAGTAAGTTGAAATGGAGCCCTATTAGGATTTAAATCCATGCTTTAGAACCATAGATGTCTTTAAATCTGGGTACTTGGTGGACAGAAGCCAGGAAAGACATAGCACCACTCAGAACTTGAATCGAGTGGGAAAATCCAAAAAATAAGTAAACCAGCGTTCACAAACTGGGGCCTTAAGACCATCAGAATTGGTAGACAACCAACAGGTAGTGGGAGGGAAAGAGTAGAGTCAATCACTATGGAGAGGAAGAACAATTAAGGGAGAGTTCTGCTTTCATGGCTCAGGCTAGATTACCAGAAAATGTACCTCACCAACATGGTCTAATTCAAAAGCTCAAGAAGTGGGGAAAGACCAAGGATGATGCTAGTGTTATAGCCTCACCAACATGGTCTATAGGAGGAAACTCGCCAAGGAGGACTAGTGCCAGCCTAAAATCAAAGGGCCCATTGGAAGCCTTAATCTAAGAAATGCTGGAGATGGTGTTGCCATCACCACATTTGGGAAGAATGACCAAGACCCCAATGACTTCTTAGAGGAAGGCAATCTTCCACGCATAAGAACCCAGCTTCCTGCTGGAGACCAACTAAACAGTGTGGCTACTTCTTTCCAGCTGATGTCTAAATCAGTTGAAGGTGTGGCGGATGACAAGTATCCTGCATTCAAGGAGCGGCACAAACTAGCACTGGAGAGAGAGAAGGCAATCAAGGAGAAAGCAGAGCAAGCCAGAGCAGAAAGATTTGGTGGTGGCTCAGCTTTCAATTCAAACTTCGAATCAAGAGCTAAGGCAGAGAGGGAAAAACCCATCACTCTATTGTTCAAAATTTATACACGGAACTTTATTTTAAAAAAAAAAAAGAAAAAGAAAAGGTTACGCATCGAACACATGATTGCAGGACTTCAAAGCTATTCCCAAATCGAATTCGTGGTCATGATTGCTCCTATGATTAAAACAGAGGGGAACGAACAAGAACACAGATTGGATAAGACGAGAATGGAAACAGCTGACCTGAAGAGTCTTGGTGGCGAATTCGACGCCGATGGTTGATTTGGACTCTAAGCAAAACTCGTTTCTGGTGAATCTCGATAGGATGTTCGATTTGCCGACGCCGGAATCACCGATCAGGACGATCTTGAAGAGGTAATCGTACTCGTGATTCCCTCTGTGCGCCATCTCCGCGGCTCCTCCACCCTCCGATCTAAACCAAACAAACCAAGATCCGAAACAAAATCGATAAAGGAGACAGGATCGAACAGGATGAAGATCGGCTTGGAGAAAACCCTACCCGACGCGAGATCCGATCGAAGGAACGCGGAAAAAGCCGAGAATTCGATAGGTTTCAAGGGCGAGGAGAGATGACCGAGGAGCAAAGTCCCAGAGGTCAATGGCGAGAAAGAAAAGGCCAATGGACATTTTTATGCGCCCCAAAACATCGCCCCCTCGTTATTGTTAGTATTATTGCCCGATAAAAAAATCGAAAAAAAAGGAATTTGCTACAAATTTGAATATTTTTTTGCTGGCTCCGCTTCGAGTTGCCGGGATGCGCCCACGTTCGCTCCCATCAACAGAGCAGCAGGCAGGCTAATGTAGTGACGAAATTAAGATTATTATTCCTAATTTAGTGATGGTCATTAATGTAGTGACGAAATTAGAAATTATTATTCCGTCACTATTAGCGACGAAATAATATTTCGTCACTGAATTAAAAATATCGAAATAATAATTTTATCATAATTTTTTAAAAAAAATTAAAGTATAAATTTAGTGACGGACTATCCCATCCGTCACTAAATATTTAGTGACGAACTTCCTAATCCGTCACTAATTTAGTGACGGACGGAAGGGCAATCCATCACTAAATTAGTGATGGATGACCTTGTTCGTCACTAAATTAGTGACGGACTATCCCATCCGTCACTAAATTAGTGATGAATTACTCTTTCGTCACTAATCCGTCACTAAATTAGTGACGGAAGAGCAATCCATCACTAATTTAGTGACGGATTGCTCTTCCGTCACTAATTTTGTGACGGATTAGTGACGGAAGTGCAATCCATCAATAAATTAGTGACGGATTGCCCCATCCGTCACTAATTTGTGATGGATTAGTGACAGAAGATATTCTGTCACTAATTTAGTGACGGATTACTCCATCCATCACTAATTTGTGACGGATTAGTGATGGAAAAAAATCCGTCACTAATTTAGTGACGAATTGCTCTTCCATCACTAATTTATGATGGATTAGTGATGGAAGTGCAATCCATCAATAAATTAGTGATGGATTGCCCCATCCGTCACTAATTTGTGATGGATTAGTGACGGAAGATATTCCGTCACTAATTTAGTGACGGATTGCTCCATCCATCACTAATTTATGATGGATTAGTGATGGAAAAAAAATCCGTCACTAATTAGTGACGGATTGCTCTTCCATCACTAATTTGTGATGGATTAGTGATGGAAAAAAAATTCGTCACTAATTTAGTAATAGATTGATCTTTCGTCACTAATTTAGTGACGGATTGCTCTTCGTCACTAATTTGTGATGGATTGTGACGGATTGTCTTATCCGTCACTAATTTAGTGACGGTTTAGTACGAATAGACTAATCCATCACTAATTTTAATTTTCGTCATTATTTTGTTACTAAACCGTCATAATTTAGTGACGAAAATTTTCATCACTAATTTTTGTCACTATTTTGATATTTTCTTGTTAGTGCAAGCTTTCATGAGCATCATGGATCTTCTCTATTGGATCACATATTTAACTCTCTTTCATGCCTCGTCATCTTACTTGTAGTATATCGTGAGATATAGATTTGGTTATATAAAGATCATGATAGTAAAATCTGACTTGTAAGCAATTGAAGATTATAGTATTGAAACATGCAACCGTTCAAAGTCTCGAATGTAGGATATTTATAAGATAATATATCAAATGAAGGATATACATATATCTGGGAATGCAAGTTATGACTAACTAGTATGAAATAGGATCTAGTGCAGGAATCCAATTTAGATACATTCAGAAATGTTACTCCTTACAGTTTCGTGTTCCAAATAACCTCATAGGCCTCATGTTTTTCAAGCAATAATTTTCACGCGGTTCTACTAGATCATTTGGAAAATGGATGCTTTATTAACTTGTATAGCCTTTTAAGTCTCGATGTAGCATGATTATGTTGTGAAATATATACATCTATCGTGTAATACTTAAGGATACTTGTTACCTTGAAAAATAGAAAATCATTCTATAAATTACACCTCACCAAATAGATTATGAAAGATTATAAAATTATTTTCCATCTTCTATAACAAATATAATAATTATTATCACAAATGAAGATTTCTTTTTCTCATTTTTGATTCGCAATCGCCATTGGTAACGAGTCAGTAAGCATGTTATTGGATTCGATTGCCCAATTCATTAAGGAATCTTTTTTTTTTTTTTGGTACAACGGGTAATCATACTAGTCTAGTACGAATTATTTCAGATAGGTCAGAATACAAAATTTGCTGTAAGACAGAGGGACAGGGTCACCCAGCCGCCAAATCCAACCAGCAGCATGCTGAGCCATAAAAGCTCTACCAATCGGCCGCCGAGTTAGCTTCATGGTAGATATGTCGAATCCGAACAGAACTAACTCTCTGTAAAATAGACCATGTGTCCCTGAGAATAGGAATACTGGGGCCGTTGAAAATATTCTCCTTTCTCAGCCATCGGATAACCGTCATCGAATCACCCTCGATAACGAGACGATGAGCATGAAAGTGCTGAGAGGCATAAGAAATACCTGCCCATGCTGCATAAAGTTCAATCATAGGGACAGAGGAATCAAGGGTGCCAAAACCACCCGCAGCCAGCATATCACCCTAAGGACCATGGATGATAAATGCAGACCCAGCAGCTCTGCCACGGACACTCCCATCGAAGTTAATTTTGATAAACCCTGGTGGGGGGGCTCCCAGGAAATGAAAACCGTATGCCGGTTCGCTGCCGAAGCAGTAGAGGAACCCCAGAGGCCAGAGGAGTCAAGACCAACAGCATGAAAAGCTTGGGCATAATCCGCAGACAAAGATCTGATCCTACTAACAAGCCGATGTGGAGAGGTAACATCATCGGAGAAGATGAGGTGGTTCCTCGATATCCAAATCTGATAAGCCGTGATCGCCCAGAGACCTTGTTTATGCTGGGAAGCCCTTCGGAGATCAAGAAAGAAGAGGAAGCATAGGGATCCCGAACCACCCACATTATAGGAGTAACCCATCATCTGCCAAATCAATCTGGCTCGTGGACATATGAAGATCGCATGATCCGTAGTCTCATCCTCCAATCCACACAGAGAGCAAGTCGGCTGGATAGGCAAACCCCTACGGAGAGCATGACACTCGTCAGAAGACAGTCCCAAAGAAGCTTCCAGATGAATACCTAGACCCGGGGAAGAGTAGGAAGCGACCAGATCCAAGCAGCATCCTTCGTGACCAGGGGCTGGGGCCTGAAAACCTTCATAAGATCCCTAAGAGGGGCTTTGGAAAGACAAGATCTCTGCCAAACTCTAGCATCCGTCGAAGGTCCAGAGGTGGAAGGAATAGATAAAATCCGCCGAGAGAGCTCATCACCAAAGAACCTGATCACTCTATCGGTATCCCAAGAATCTTCAGTTTACTTGCTGCTACCAACCTGTACCCTAATTACTCTTCAGGCTCCTAAGTTAGACTTGACTTTGAACTTCCTTTTCAAATTACTAATGTTTTAAAAATCGGATTGGATAATGAACTACCTTAACATTTGGGTCGTGGGTCAATCGATTCGATTGGATGAACCGGTTTGATCGAACCGAATAATATTATAATTAAATTTTAATTTAATAATATAAAATAATAAAATATAAATACAATTTAATAAAAAAAAAAAAAAGTAAAAACTGGGTTGGACCGGTTGAACCCCAGCCAGTTCAACGGATTTTTTTGATTTTTATCGGGTCATATAAAAGTCATCTTTAATAATAAAATCGGATCGAAATATGATCGGTTCCCGATTGGACCGGTTGGACTGGCCGATCCGGTCCGGTTTTCAAAAACATTACAAATTACAACTCTATTGGTATAGAAAATCGTAACCATAAAAATATAAATGAAGTGACATAATTAATAAACAATACCTAGACTAATTATGACTTGAGATGATAATGGGACTTTTTTTTTTACCTTTTTTTTTTCTTCTCACTTAGCCTTCCTATATTAGTACCTTGTCCACTCTGGTGCTCCTCAATTGCACCAAGCATCTACAGGCACAAGCAATATTTAAGCACAACCTGGAGAAGGTGGATGTCATACCATGTCACGGCATAGAGGCATAAACTGTAATCTCAACGGTGTTAGAGCATGCTGTATATTTGGAGGTGGCTTTGTGCTTCCACAAAGTGTTTGGACCTAGTTTGTTGTCATATCACTTCTTTGAAATTATTTTTTGTGCTCCTGCGGTTGTTCTCAAACAATAAGCTTTTAAATAAGGGGGGAAGAAAAGCAACAGGAAGGTGCATCTTTGCCTTCCACGTCCATTTTGTAGATAAAAAAGAAAGTTGTGGAAATATCTTTGCATATGTGAAATAAGGAAGACAGCTAGATGAAGAAAACATTTGACTAAACTCTTCTCTACTAACAAGATTATGATGCAGACTGCAATTCTAAGTTGAAAGACTACCAACATTGATGAGTGGAATAATTTGGAGCCATGAAACCATAAAACATTTCTATTTGCGATCCTTTTTGCTTGTAACTTGAATTAGAGCAAATAGGGTGCAACAGATTTCCATAGTCTCCAGATATCGTATAATTCAGTGGTGAAAGTTACTTCCTGTTCTATGTTGTTTCATGAGTCTTGATGGGTTGATCCTTCCCAGCATTGTAAAAAAAGAAGCAACGATGCTGTTGATGCTGGATCACCAGATTTTTCTCTTGCTATGAGATCTCTTTTTCTGAAGGAAAAAGATCCTCCTTCTTCCTTTTTATCCTCTTCTTTTATTTATTTTATTATCATTTTTTGTTTTAATTCCAGAGGTCCACGTGTAGGATAAGTATTCATCTTTTATTTTTTCCGCTACGTGGTCATTCAGTGATAATTAATAATAAGGGTATTAAGAAACTTGCTCATGAAGATAAGGATTTTCATGATGACCTTGATTATCCCAAGGGAATATCAGGGTTAGTGGGGATGTCAGAGTCAGAGAAAAGGCATCTGGCTCTAAAATAGAAGTTCAGTGTCTCCTTTTTCTAGATAAACGGCGGTGTTTCAGTGCTTGTCTTATTCGAACCATTTAAAGCGTTATGATGTTTAACCTTTCTCGATTTCTGTTCCGAATACGACGGTTTATCATGTTTAGTATTTCTGGTATGAATATCATTCTCAATTTGGGGCCCCCAGGATTGGGGGCCGCCCAGGACTGGGGGCCGCCCAGACTCTGGAGACCGCCCAGGACTGGGGGGCCGCCGGACTCTGGGGCCGCCAGGACTGGGGGCCGCCCAGACTCTGGGACCGCTCAGGACTGGGGGCTGCCTAGACTCTGGGGACCGCCCAGGACTGGGGGCCCAGACTCTGAGGTGCCCAGGACAGGGGACCGCCCAGACTCTGGGGGCCGCCTAGGACTGGAGGCCGCCCAGACTCTGGGGGTCGCCCAGGATTGGGGGCCGCCCAGGACTGGGGGCCGCCCAGACTCTGGGGGCTACCCAGGATTGGGGGCCGCCCAGACTGGGGCTGCCCAGACTCTGGGTACCGCCCAGGACTGGGGGCCGCCCAGGACTGGGGGCCGCCCAGACTCTGGGGACCGCCCAGGACTGGGGGCCGCCCAGATTCTAGGGGCCGCCCAGGACTGGGGGCCGCCCAGACTCTGGGGGCCGCCCAGGACTGGGGGCCACCCAGACTCTAGGGGCCGCCCAGGACTGGGGGCCGCCCAGGATTGGGGGCCGCCCAGACTCTGGAGGCTAACTTTTATTTTCTAACTGTTTTATTCATTATCCATATCATATGCCCCCTCGCCCATCTTCCTTGTATTCAGGTGTGTGTGCACGTGCAAGGGAGAAGGGCGAAAAAATTCAAATTTCAAAACGTCCAGTACATGATAAGTGACATTTCGAAAAAGGAAAAAGGAGGGGAGGCGCATATCTCTAAGAGGATAGCGTCTTTTCGTTTGTCCGGCTCCACTGATGGACTACCACGTGTCCTTGCGGTGCTCGAGGCGTTGCGTTTGATTTATATATAAAAAAGGGGGGGGCCATCCCTTTCCCTTAATCTTTGATTTTGTGTATCCTCCTGCGTTTTTTACCTCTTCAAGCCCAGGTCAGTCGATTCCTTCCTCCCCTTTCTCTCTTTATGGATTCCTCCGTAGATAGGAAAGGTAAGGGCCCCATGGTTGAGCCCTCCCGAAAGAAGATTCTTCAAGCACGTCGACAGGCTCTGGGAGGGGTAGTCATCCATGGGGACCAACCCGTTGCTCGGTCAATACAGCCCGTGTCTAGGTTGTTATCTCAGTCCCCTAGGGTTTCCTCTTCGTCTACAAGTCGAGAGGTAGGGCCTCCCGCGGTTGTTTCTAAATTGGCTAGACCGGCGGACGTTGCTTCTGTTATATCCTCTCAGGATCTTAGGAACCTTAGGGCTCAGTTCGGAATCCCTGATGACATTCGGCTCTCCGTTCCCCTTCCTGAGGATAGGGTCACTCTAGTGCGACCAGGTAAGGTCGCTTTGTATGAAGAGTTTTTAAGGGTGGTCTACGACTGCCCTTACATCCTTTTTTTGTAAACCTATTGAACCGATGTCGCCTTATCCCCGCACAGCTTACTCCTAATTCTATTCGTATTATATTTTCATTTCTAGTACTTTGTTCTTTTCATGGAGCTTCCGCTCGACTTTCTTTTTTTAGGACACTATATAGGATTCGAAACCCAGTCAGGGATGGGTGGTGGAGTTTCGCATCGAGGCCCAAAAGGGTTCTTAGGCTTAATCTCCCTTCTAAGATCAAAGGGTGGAAATCTCGGTTTTTCTATGCACATCTGGAGGGGTTGGGTGTAGATTGGGGTATCCCGGATACCAGTTCTAACCAGAATGCGAGTGTTGATGAGAGAGACCGTGAGCTTTTCAACACTTTAATCTCTACCATCATTCCCCCCAGTAGAGAATTGCTGTCGGAGGATAATCTCCGGGAGATTGCGTTCATGCCGGTGTCGCTGGCTGCAGCGCCTGGTGAGCCTCGAAGAAATCATCTCTCTTTTCCTCTTCTTGTCTCTCTTTTTTGTATTCCTAGCTAACATATTTGGTGTCTTTTTAGCTAACCCTATGTTCACTATATTGCAGCAATGAAGTTTTCTCGAGACTTTTTGGTATCAAACCTTCGAAAGAGAGAGAGGAGCGAGCACGGCGCGGCAGGGAACGAACCTAAAAAGCCCCGTCAGTCAGGATCGGATTGCCAGGCCCAGCCTCCGGCGGCTATTCCCGAAGCGACCCTGATAGAAGATAGCGAAGGAGAGACGAGTCCTCCAACGGGGATCCCGATAGGAGGTCCTGTCGAGAGGGAGCTTCCGGAGGTCATTCCATCCCCCACCAAGGGCGCTGGGGGATCTGCAGGGAGTGCGGAAGCAGTCGAAATCGATTTGCCAGGTCCTTCTTCGTCAAAGGAAGTGGGCGTTCCTGCCCCCGCTCCCTCAGATGCTTTAGGAAATCTATCTCCACCTCCTCAACCGCCTAATCAGGGTGTTGGGTACAAAAGTTGCTTGTCGGAGACAATTCTTAAACTTGCGATCCTACCCAGGTTACAAGATAAAATGAGGAAGGTAACACAAGAAGAGTCATTCGACACCAAGTTCACAGCCGCGCTTCAGGTAAAGTTTTGACCTTTTCTTTTTGTGATTATCGAATTCGGGCATTCACTAAATGTATTTTGCATATGTCTAATGGCCTTTTTGTACTACGCGAAGACTTAAACAAGGCCAAGTCTCGGAGCGTGAGCTTAGACAAAGAGTTGGTGGAGACGAAGGCCCGAGAGTCAAAGCACTACACGATCTTCGGGTTATTCAGGAGGATTATCGGACCTGGCGAGGAAAGGCGGAAATGGAGCTGCAGAGCTTAGATGCCCAACTATCTGAGGTTCGGGCGAAGTTGTTGCCAACGGAAGAGAGGTTAAAAGAAGTTACTCTTAGGCTAGAACATACTGAAAAACCGAGCAGATAACGTGGAAGCTACGGCTCGCGATGCCGTAGAAAAGTTGGTTCTAGCCGAGAAAGATGCTAGAACTCTCTCGACAGAGCTGCAACAGTGATGACGGAGGCCCGGGAAAAGATAGCTGCGGTCGAGGCCGAGGCCCGGAAAAAGATAGCTGTGGCCGAGGCCAAAGCTCAAGAAAAGGTGGCCGCGGCCGAAGCCAAAGTCCGGGATGCTATCAAGGAGTACAAGGGCTCCCCGGATTTTGAATCGGAGTTCCAGGAGGCCGCCCTAGACGCCTTTGTTCAAGGCTTTGAGATGTGTAAACGGAGGTTAGCCCAACTGTTGAGAATTATTGAAACATAAATGCCCCAACTTTATTGATTTTGATGATTTCCAAAAGCCATGAGTACCTTAAAGAATACAATGTGTTTATTTATCAAAAACCTTGAGCTTATTCAAATTGAAAGGAATGAACTATCAATGGTTATATCAAATGAGTTTTTGAATCTATTAGAAAAAGAAGTTTCAAGTTCTATGCTTAAAAGATTTCAAAAAGGAATTTTTATACATTATAATTCAATCGATGAATTCTTGAAACATGTCTTGAATCCATGATAAATGTCATATTTAATGTATTCAAGTCAAATTTATATTTTAAATTTAATTGGGACAAGTTTTAAAGTCAATCAGAACATTTTTCTGATTTTTGTATCGGTCCCGAGCCGACTCAAGGGTTTCCGAGTCGACTCCCCAATTTGCCTGAGTTTCTCGAGTCGACCCTTGGTTTTCAAGAGTCGACCCCTGAATTCTTGCGAGCCGACTCCTGTCTGTGCGAGCCGACTCCGCTCAAACAACAGAACCCATGTTTTTTGAGCACTTCTCGAGTCGACTCCCCATTTCCTCGAGTCGACTCCCGACTTTCAGGAGCCGACACTTTGTTTTCGCGAGTCGACCCTTCAATGCTTAAAATTTCTATTTTTGGTAATCGACCTCGAGCCGACTCCCTCAAGCTCGAGTCGACTCCGCGAATTCTGGGCGATTTTTAACGATGACACATCAGCCCCAACGGTAAGATTTTTGAATAACGGCTATTTTTCCTGTCTCTAACGGATATATTTTTGCAGATTCTATAAATAGAGGAGTTCTTTTCAAATCAAAACAACCCAGAGAAAATCAAAAAGAGAGAAAAGAATATCATTTGAAAAGAGGGAAAAACAGAGCATATTGAAAAAATCATTTAGCTCAAAGAGAGTGATTCAAAAGGAGTGAAATCCAAGTGAAAGTTTCGTCTACTCCTTCTCATCAATCCACAAAAGCCAGAAGAAAATCCAAGTGCATTTCAAAGGTCAAATCGGAGGATTTTCAAAAGAGGAAAAGCTTCATCTCAACTCCAAAGACTTCAACGGTCAAGAATCTAGCTGAGGCGTGATTCAACACTTCAAGAGGAGTTAAGAGAAGAAGGAAGAAAGCCCAAGCATCTACCATCTGCAAAAATCAGGCTTTTCTAACCTTTTATATTTTGTACTTCATTTGTATATTGCTCAAGGGGAGCACTTATTGTTCAAACACTATCTTTATTATTGTTTGCTGATTCAATCAGTGGATTGAATCAGTGGAGGTTGGTATACCTCGTTACAAGCCGGAGTGCTTGTGTTGGGTTAGTTGTGAGCCCTGAAAAACAACGTGTAGGGTTTTGTGCTGGTAAGCCCGAGTTAAAACCAGCTGGGTTCGTTGTGCACCCGGTAAAACAACAAGTTTGAGTTGTGAGCTTGGAAAACAACTCGGCTGTAATCTAGAGAGATTATAGTGTGGACCCAAGTGAATCTTGGGAGTGGACGTAGGTGCTGGTTGCGCCGAACCACTATAAAATTATTTGTGTTTGCCGTGCCTAATTTTCTCTATCTCTATCTCTCTTTATTTGCTTGTTATTGCTTATTAGTTAATCTCACTTGCACATCTTGCTAACTAATCAATTAAAGTTAAAAAGTCTTAAATTTTTAAGAACCCAATTCACCCCCCCCTCTTGGGTTGCCATCTGGGCCAACAATTGGTATCAGAGCAAGTGCTCATTTAGAATTTGATCTCACGATCAAGGGCTAAAGATCCATATGGCAACACAAATTGGTTCAAGTTTTGCTGAAGGTCATTCTACGAATAGACCTCCACTTTTTAATGGCTCAACTATTCTTATTGGAAAGCTAGAATGAGGATATTCATTCAAGCTTCTGATTATGAGCTTTGGGGTGTATAATTAATGGACCTAGTACACCCACACACTTATTGATGGCACTATTGTTCCTAAACCCGAAAGGGATTGGAATGATAATGATAGGAGAATGGCACAACTAAATGCTAAAGCCATTAATATTTTATTGTTCCTTAGACTCAAATGAATTCAACCGAATCTCAACTTGTAATTCCGCAAAAGAAATTTGGGATAGGTTGGAAATTACTCATGAAGGAACAAACCAAGTAAAGGAATCAAAAATAAATATTTTGGTTCATAAATATGAATTGTTTACATGGAACAAACTGAAACCATCACATGCATGTTCACTAGATTTACTGATATTGTGAATGGTTTGAAAAGTCTTGGTAGAATTTATTCTAATGCTGATCTTGTGCGTAAAATTCTTAGGTCACTACCAAGATCGTGGGAAGCAAAAGTCACTGCCATCCAAGAAGCAAAGGACCTCAATGCACTACCTTTAGAGGAGCTTCTAGGATCCTTAATGACCCACGAGTTAACAATGAAGCAGCATGTTGAGGAGGAAACAAAAAGAAGGAAAACTCTTGCCCTCAAGACTGCAGAAATGGAAGAGAGCAGCAGTGAAAGTAATGATGAAGATGATGAGGAAACTGCTCTCTTGGCCAAAAAATTCAGAAGGTTTATGAGAAAAAGGCCCTTCCATAAAAAGAAATTTGGAGCAAGATTTGAAGGAGAAAAGGATAAGAAAAAGGACAAGGAGAAAGAAAAAGAAAAAGAGCCCTTAGTATGTTATGAGTGCAAAAAGCCAGGGCACTTTAAGTATGATTGTCCTTTGCTGAAAAAGGCCTACAAGAAAAAGAAGAAAGCATACATGGCAACATGGTCTGATGAATCTTCCTCGTCGGAAGAAGATGAGCAAAAGGAAGTTGCCAATATTTGTTTCATGGCCAACGACGACGACAACGACAATGAGGTAAGTTCTGAAAACTCAAATGATGATTTTACATTTGATGAAATGTTTGAGGCTTTCAATGAACTTATGATTGATTTTAAATCCTTAAAAAAAAGTATAAGTTTTTGAAAAATGACAATATTAGTTTAGCTAAAAGTAAAAATGAATTAGCTTTAGAAGTTAAGAACTTAACTAATGAAAAAGAAGAACTTAGGAAAGAAAGAGATAATCTTAATCAAGAAAAGATTTATTAAAATCTGAAACTAAAAACTCAACTAAAGATTTAAAAGATCAACTAAAACTTTAGCTTTAGATAAAGAACAGCAAGCTAAAGAAATTGACTCTCTTAAGAAAGATGTTAAAAAATATAAAGACATTGTTGAGAAATTCACTTTAAGTTCAACTAAACTTAACATGATCCTAGATAGTCAAAAAGCTGTTTTTGACAAAGCTGGTTTAGGATATAACACATTAAGGAAACAGAAATCTCTAAAGAATATTTTTAAAAGCCAACCAAAGTAATATAACTTGTTTCAAATGTAATGAAAAAGGTCATAAATCATTTGAATGCAAAACGTTAAAGAATAACAACAAGTTAAATATTAAAGCTAAGAAAATATGGGTTCCGAAAGGAACAATTTTTATTGCTGCTAACCATGAAGGACCCAAGAAAGCTTGGGTACCTAAGCATAAAGTTTGATTATATTGCAGGAATGTCTTGTAGCCAAAAGATCAAAGAAAAAGTGGTACCTTGATAGTGGCTGCTCAAGACATATGACGGGTGACAAAGATGAATTCATCACCCTGAAGAAAAGAAAGGTGGAGTTGTGACGTTTGGCGACAACGGTAAAGGTCAAATTATGGGCCTTGGTAAAGTTCGCATAACTCCATCTATAGTTATTGATAATGTACTTTATGTTAATGGTTTGAAGCATAATCTAATTAGTATAAGTCAATTATGTGATAAAAATTTTAATGTTTCATTTAAATCTTCTATGCACTGTAACTAATTCTATTGATGATAGCATTGTATTTACTGGTTATAGACATGGCAATGTTTACTTAGTTGACTTAGAAAAATTATCTTTGAGTGATCATTGCTTAATTGCTGACAATGCTAACATAAATGAAATTAGTTGGTTGTGGCATCGTAGATTAGGTCATGCAAGCACACACCTTATTTCAAAACTAATTAAAATGGATTTAGTTAAAGGATTACCTAAACTAGATTTTGAAAATAATAAAATATGTGATGCATGTCAATTTGGAAAACAAACTAGAAGTTCTTTTAAATCTAAAAACATTGTTTCAACTTCTAGGGCTAGAGCTACTTCACATGGATCTTTTCGGACCAACTAGAACCACAAGTCTAGGAGGAAAGAAATATGGTCTAGTGATTGTAGATGATTATTCTAGATATACTTGGGTAATGTTTTTAGCTCACAAAGATGAGACTTTCTCGATATTCCTGAAATTCTTCAAGAAAGTCACAAATGAGAAAAACACTACTATAGTATCTCTAAGAAGTGATCATGGAACAGAATTTGAAAATCACCTATTTGAAAATTTCTGCACTGAAAATGGAATTAATCATAATTTTTCAGCCCCTAGGACTCCACAACAAAATGGTGTAGTTGAAAGAAAAAATAGGACTCTAGAAGACATGGCCCGTACCATGCTATGTGAAAGCAACTTACCAAAGTATTTTTGGGCGGAAGCAATTAACACAGCATGTTACATCTTAAACAGAGCTTTAATAAGACCAATATTAAAGAAAACACCTTATGAATTATGGAATGAAAGAAAACCAAATATAAAATACTTTCATGCATTTGGATGTAAATGTTTCATTCATAATAATGGTAAAAACAACTTAGGAAAATTTGATGCTAAATCTGATGAAGGAATTTTTCTAGGTTATTCAACAACTAGTAAGGCATATAGAATCTTTAACAAGAAAACCTTAGTAGTTGAAGAATCCATTCATGTAGTTTTTGATGAATCTTTAGCAACTGGATCTGAAAAGATTGATGATGAGGAAGATACAAACATAATTGAAAAAGATCTTGAAAAACTTAATATTGAAGTATCTTCTGATCATGAACAAGAGGCTAAAGATGATGATTCACATAAGGACGATGATGTCAATATTGATCATAATGATGTAGATCTTCCAAGAGACTGGAGATATGCTCATAGTCATCCTAAGGAATTGATTATAGGCGATCCATCTCAAGGAATAAGGACTAGATCATACATGAGAAATATTAGTAATCATCTTGCATTTGTATCACAAATTGAACCTAAAACTATAGAAGAAGCTGAAAAAGATAATAATTGGATGTTAGCATGCAAGAAGAACTAAATCAATTTACAAGAAATAATGTTTGGACTTAGTTGAAAGACCTAAAAATCATTCAGTAATAGGATCAAAATGGATTTATAGAAATAAACTAGATGAAAATGGCATTGTAATTAGAAACAAAGCTAGATTGGTTGCTAAAGGATATAATCAAGAGGAAGGTATTGATTTTGATGAAACCTTTGCACCTGTAGCTAGATTAGAAGCCATTAGGCTATTACTTGCATTTGCATGTCATATGAACATTAACTTATTTCAAATGGATGTAAAAAGCGCATTTTTAAATGGATTTATTAATGAAGAAGTTTATGTAGAACAACCACCAGGTTTTGAAGATCACGAGTTTTCAAATCACGTTTTTAAATTGCACAAAGCTTTATATGGTTTGAAACAAGCACCTAGAGCTTGGTATGATAGGTTAAGTAAATTCTTAATAGAAAATGATTTTACAAGAGGAAATGTTGATAAAACTTTGTTTTTGAAAAGAAAAGGTAAAGATTTACTTGTAGTACAAATATACGTAGATGACATTATTTTTGGTGCTACTAACGATTCTCTTTGTCAAGAATTTGCAAAGTTGATGCAGGGAGAATTCGAGATGAGCATGATGGGAGAACTCAACTTCTTCCTTGGACTCCAGATCAAACAAAGCAAAGAGGGAATCTTTATCAACCAAACCAAATACACAAGAGAACTACTCAAAAAGTTTGGTATGGAAACAATGAAACCCCTCGGAACTCCAATGAGTCCTTCATGCAAGCTGGACAAAGATGAAGAAGGTAAAAAGGTTGATCAAAAGTATTATCGAGGTATAATCGGATCCCTTCTTTATTTAACAGCAAGTAGACCAGATATTATGTTTTCAGTATGTTTATGTGCTAGATTTCAATCTGAACCTAAAGAATCACATTTAATAGCTGTTAAAAGAATTTTAAGATATCTAAATGGAACTAAAAATGTAGGTTTATGGTATTCTAGAGACTCCACATTAAACCTAATTGCATATTCAGATTCTGATTATGCTGGATGTAAATTAGATAGAAAAAGCACAAGTGGTGCATGCCAATTCTTAGGTAGTAACTTAATCACATGGTTTAGCAAAAAGCAAAATTCAGTTGCATTATCAACTACTGAAGCTGAATATGTAGCAGCTGGAAGTTGCTGTGCGCAAATCCTATGGATTAAGCGACAACTTGAAGACTATGGTATCACACTTGATAAAACACCCATAAGATGTGATAACACTAGCGCAATCAACTTAACTAAAAATCCAATTCAACACTCAAGAACAAAACACATAGAAATTAGATATCATTTTATAAGGGAACATGTAGCTAATGATGAAATTTGTTTAGATTATGTAAACACTGAAGAACAATTAGCTGACATATTCACTAAACCTTTAAATGAAGAAAGATTTTGTTATCTTAGAGGAGAGTTAGGAATTTGTAATCCTTTTGAATAAATTTTGAAACCTCTAAGGAAATATATCTAGAATTCTTTCAAATCTTAAGGAAATTTATCTAGAACTCATATCAATTTGATCTCTCAAAGTCCATGATTTTTAATCATACTCAAAGATCAAATTTGGACTTATTTCGGATTCTCTGAATCTTAATCTAATTTTTCTCTGAAATTGTCCGGGAGCCGACTCGAGAGTATCGGAGTCGACTCGAGTTTCTGCTGAAACTCAGGAGTCGACCCCCTCTGAGCGAGTCGACTCGAGATCGTGTCCGTGCTCTGTGACTAGTCGCGAGCCGACTCCACACTTTGCGCGAGTCGACTCGACGTGGTCCCAGTCGATTTATTTAGGGCACGAGTCGACCCGACGGACATTTCATTCTTCCAAAATCTTCCAAATCCTCTCCAAAACTTTCCCAAAACCCTCCAAACCTCAAATAACCTCTGATTAACAATCCTTCAAGATCAATGGCACCCAAAACCCGAGGAGCAAGCTCGAGTGGCGCCGGTTGAAGAGAAAAAGGACCGTTCGACGACCCGTCCGCGAGCCGTCTACGGATTCTCTTCTACCCTTCGGCTAGTGATCCTGCTCCAGCTCCAGCTCCTACCCCCAGGTAGATCTTCTAGCCAGTAGGATTGTAACCACAGGAAGGAAAGTGGATTTTGAATTGTTTGAGAATGAAGGATTCATCATTGGTAGACAACTAATCGAGATGGGATTTGAGTATATTTGTTCATTGGACTGTCCCAACCTACCCTGCTTGGTTAAAGAGTTTTACAAGAATTTGTCTAGAGGAGATGATGGCTTGTAAGCAAGGTTAGAGGCATTGGTTTGAACATTACATCCTCTATTCTTTCTAGATTATTGAAATTACCCTTGTCTGGACCTCTACATTTGCCCTGAAGATAGATCTCCAGCCCTCACTCGGCTATTGAACCGAAATTTGAGGGATTTGAAGAAGTCTTTGCTAGTCAACTGCCTTGGAATTAAGACTTCTCCACAATATTTGCAGCAGGATTTATTTCCCAAGACAGGCCGATTTGACTATGTTTCTGAGAGATATTTTTGTCATGGATGCTGTTGTTCTGGGAAACCCATCAATCTACCTAGGATGATATTTGGTATATTGCAGATGTGTGGGAAAAGAAATCAAGCTTACCCTATGGCATGGTTTTACTAAATTATTTCAGCCAAGGGATTGTGTTTAGTGATAGTGAGCCAAAGAAGGAGTTAAGACATACAGATTATTATACTTTGGCTACTATTCATCGCATGGGGTTTGTTAAGAAAAATGGAAGTTGGGAGAGAAAGAGTTACTGAGGATAGAGACTTAGATGCAGAGGCACCCAGACCTTCCTTGAGACATTCATCTCCGGAGCCTCCTCAGTTCATCTATTCCAGAGTCTGTTCCTGCTCCTGCTTCAGATCCTACCCCTGCTCCTACTGTTGCTCCTGCTCAGTCTTCCACATTTCATCTGCTAGTTTTTCTGATACACAGTTAGATCAACTTCGATCTTTATTCAAGTCTGAGTAAGTGATCAAGAAAAGAGATTGAAAGAAGAATTTAATGAAAGTATATGAACTTAAAAGAAGCATTATATTCTCTCAGTGATCGGTTGCATTGATTGAGTCTACTCTCAGTTCATCTACCGGTTCCTTAAGTGAAAATTTAAAGAATATCTTTGGAGAACTTAAGGACATCTGCGGTGACTCGGAGACATACTCCCAATGCAACGCAGAGCTTCAAGAAAAATTACTCTGCTTGTACTTTTGTTGATGAAAAACTCAAAGACTATGTTAGACTTCAATGTGAAGGGATGAAGCAAATTGTAGATCATTTGAATAGAATTACTAGAAGAAATTTTTAAGTTTTCATGTAATTTTGATGTAATCAAATTTACTTTCAATGCAAGTTTACATTTCCATGTACTTTCATTTTGAAGTAATGAGAAAGTTTGATGCTTACTTTTGTCTATTTCAATTGTAGTACCCTTGAATATCTTTGAATGCTTATGAATGATTAATCTCAATCAATTGATAACTTAAATGCTGAATGAATTCGAATGAAATCAATTTGATGCTCTGATGCATCTCAACCTTTTTGTTGATTACAAAAAAGGGGAGAGATTTATATGATTAATCGTATATGCATCATCGCCCTAATTAAATTTAAACATAAAGGGGAAGAGATAAATTGAATTTCATAAAGAAAAATTGCTTAAGTTTTGATTTTGAAAAATTTTGAATGATTTATAAATTAAGGTTCATAGGGGGAGCTACCTCATTGAGGGGGAGCCTTTCCATGAACACAAAGTTGATTTTGGAATCACAAATTTTTTTAATTTTATAATGCATATACTCAATGTTTTTGTCATCATCAAAAAGGGGGAGATTGTTGAGAAATTATTGAAACATAATTGCCCCAACTTTATTGATTTTGATGATTTCCAAAAGCCATGAGTACCTTAAAGAAACAATGTGTTTATTTATCAAAAACCTTGAGCTTATTCAAATTGAAAGGAATGAACTATCAATGGTTATATCAAATGAGTTTTGAATCTTTAGAAAAAGTTTCAAGTTCTATGCTTAAAAGATTTCAAAAAGGAATTTTTATACATTATATTTCAATCGATGAATTCTTGAAACATGTCTTGAATCCATGATAAATGTCATATTTAATGTATTCAAGTCAAATTTATATTTTAAATTTAATTGGGACAAGTTTTAAAGTCAATCAGAACATTTTTCTGATTTTTGTATCGGTCCCGAGCCGACTCAAGGGTTTCCGAGTCGACTCCCCAGTTTGCCTGATTTCTCGAGTCGACCCTTGGTTTTCAAGAGTCGACCCCTGAATTCTTGCGAGCCGACTCCTGTCTGTGCGAGCCGACTCCGCTCAAACAACAGAACCCATGTTTTTTGAGCACTTCTCGAGTCGACTCCCCATTTCCTCGAGTCGACTCCCGACTTTCAGGAGCCGACACTTTGTTTTCGCGAGTCGACCCTTCAATGCTTAAAATGTTTCTATTTTTGGTAATCGACCTCGAGCCGACTCCCTCAAGCTCGAGTCGACTCCGCGAATTCTGGGCGCGATTTTTAACGATGACACATCAGCCCCAACGGTAAGATTTTTGAATAACGGCTATTTTTCCTTGTCTCTAACGGATATATTTTTGCAGATTCTATAAATAGAGGAGTTCTTTTCAAATCAAAACAACCCAGAGAAAATCAAAAAGAGAGAAAAGAATATCATTTGAAAAGAGGGAAAAACAGAGCATATTGAAAAAATCATTTAGCTCAAAGAGGAGTGATTCAAAAGGAGTGAAATCCAAGTGAAAGTTCGTCTACTCCTTCTCATCAATCCACAAAAGCCAAAGAAAATCCAAAGCATTTCAAAGGTCAAATCGGAGGATTTTCAAAAGAGGAAAAAGCTTCATCTCAACTCCAAAGACTTCAACGGTCAAGAATCTAGCTGAGGCGTGATTCAACACTTCTAGAGGAGTTAAGAGAAGAAGGAGAAAGCCCAAGCATCTACCATCTGCAAAATTATCAGGCTTTTCTAACCTTTTATATTTTGTACTTCATTTGTATATTTGCTCAAGGGGAGCACTTTATTGTTCAAACACTCTTTATTATTTGTTTGCTGATTCAATCAGTGGATTGAATCAGTGGAGGTTGGTATACCTCGTTACAAGCCGGAGTGCTTGTGTTGGGTTAGTTGTGAGCCCTGAAAAACAACGTGTAGGGTTTTGTGCTGGTAAGCCCGAGTTAAAACCAGCTGGGTTCGTTGTGCACCCGGTAAAACAACAAGTTTGAGTTGTGAGCTTGGAAAACAACTCGGCTGTAATCTAGAGAGATTATAGTGTGGACCCAAGTGAATCTTGGGAGTGGACGTAGGTGCTGGTTGCACCGAACCACTATAAAATTATTTGTGTTTGCCGTGCCTAATTTTCTCTATCTCTATCTCTCTTTATTTGCTTGTTATTGCTATTAGTTAATCTCACTTGCACATCTTGCTAACTAATCAATTAAAGTTAAAAAGTCTTAAATTTTTTAAGAACCCAATTCACCCCCCCCCCTCTTGGGTTGCCATCTGGGCCAACACCAACACTTCAACTTAAAGAACCTTGAACGCTTTCGACCTGTGGACGACGAAGAAATTCCTGATATGGAGGTCGAAGACGTGGCGGGTAGGGTGGCGGCGACCAAAGATTCTGCTGCAGAAATGCCCCTCACTGAGGAGCCGGCTTCCGATCCCAATACAGAGAAGGAGCATTCAGAGAATTGATTGAGGATGCCTAAATTTATTTTGACTTTAGCTTTAGTTTTTCTATCCTTGACTTGGTCCTTTTAAAGGACCTCTTTTTGTAATGAATGTCCATTTATTGACGAGACTTTATAAAGTTTCCTAGTAGATTAACTTTAAATGAGCAGATGCTATCCTTTATTTATTTGGTGTTACTTAATATTTCATCTGCTTAATCTTGATTCCTACTTATGGATTAGGGAATCCGTCCATGAGTTGGCAGGAAATCATAGTCTTCGGGTCGTTTTCCGGTGTGTTGTATTAAGATGTAAGTCCTAGAATGTTGATAAGGCAGTTTAGGGGCCCCTGCAGGGGAGCTAATCCTGGGTTCAAGGAAGCACGAAGCTCTTGGGATGTGGGGCCACTTAGTGTTTTTGTAGAATTGTACCTCGAGGGTAACCGAGTATTGCCTATGGGCGTGACTCAAAACCATCTAAGTCAAGGCTGCTCGAGCCAGGGATTTATACAGGAGTGAGTCATACCGGACTGTAGGGCCGCGAGCCGTCTATCGTGGTTCTCGGACTTGAACCTCCTCAGGGGCAAGTTATACCGCCTGGGGTGTCCTTTGGACTGTAGGGCCGCGAGCCGTCTATCGTGGTTCGGGGCCGCTTGAGTCCGGACTTGAACCTCCTCAGGGGCAAGTTATACCGGCCTGGGGGTGTCCTTTGGACTGTAGGGCCGCCGATCGTGGTTCGGGGCCGCTTGAGTCCGGACTTGAACCTCCTCAGGGGCAAGTTATACCGGCCTGGGGGTGTCCTTTGGACTGTAGGGCCGCGAGCCGTCTATCGTGGTTTGGGGCCGCTTGAGTCACGGACTTGAACCTCCTCAGGGGCAAGTTATACCGGCCTGGGGGTGTCCTTTGGACTGTAGGGCCGCCGAGCCGTCTATCGTGGTTCGGGGCCGCTTGAGTCACGGACTTGAACCTCCTCAGGGGCAAGTTATACCGGCCTGGGGGTGTCCTTTGGACTGTAGGGCCGCCGAGCCGATCGTGGTTCGGGCCGCTTGAGTCTTGAACCTCCTCAGGGGCACCGGCCTGGGGGTGTCCTTTGGACTGTAGGGCCGCCGAGCCGTATCGTGGTTCGGGGCCGCTTGAGTCACGGACTTGAACCTCCTCAGGGGCAAGTTATACCGGCCTGGGGGTCCTTTGGACTGTAGGTGGAGTCACGGACTTGAACCTCCTCAGGGGCCCGGCTGGGGGTGTCCTTTGGACTGTAGGGCCCGAGCCTATCGTGGTTCGGGGCCGCTTGAGTCACGGACTTGAACCTCCTCAGGGGCAAGTTATACCGGCCTGGGGGTGTCCTTTGGACTGTAGGGCCGCCGAGCCGTTCTGAAGAATTATCTAAAATATGTGTTCAAATGTGCAGGCTCATTTAATATTTGGATAAATACATTACATTACTGGTAGTATGGCCGGAGATTGTCTGCATTCCACGTTCGGGGGATTAGTTGTCCATTTAGGTCTTCAAGCTGGTATGCTCCACGGTGAAGAACTTCTCTTATCCGGTAGGGCCCTTCCCAGTTCGGAGACAATTTGCCCCCTTCTGTTGGTTTGGATATCGAAGCTTTTCTTAGAACTAAATCTCCCTGACGGAAACTCTTCGAGCGGACGCGGGTATTATAATACCTCGCTACCTGCTGCTGGTATGCCGCCATCTTAATTCGAGCCCGATCTCTTGCTTCATCAATGAGGTCAAGATTGGCTCTTAAATTAGGGAGGTTGTCTGCTTCGTTGTACGTTTCCACTCGGCTACTTGGTAAGCCAATTTCGACGGGAATAACAGCTTCGGAACCAAAAACCAGGTTGAATGGCGTTTCTCCTGTCGGTGTTCTGGGAGTTGTGGTATGCCCAGAGTACACTCGGGAGCTCTTCTACCCACCTTCCTTTGGACGTATCCAGTCTGGTCCTTAGTCCCCGTAATATCATGCGATTTGTAACCTCAGCCTCTCCATTAGATTGTGGATGGCCGACGGAGGTGAATCGTTGCAGGATGCCGAGATCAGTGCAGAAAGTCCGGAAGGTGTTGTTGTCAAACTGTCGGCCATTGTCAGTGATGAGGGTGTGTGGTATGCCGTATCGACAAATAATGGCTTTCCAGAAAAAGGTTTTGACCTTGGCTTCAGTAATTTTGGCGAGTGCTTCAGCTTCAACCCATTTAGTAAAATAATCGACGGCTACTAGTAGGAATTTGCGCTGTCCTGATGCCGGAGGGAAAGGGCCGAGGATGTCCATGCCCCACTGAGCGAAGGGCCAAGGAGCAGAAAGAGAATTTAACTGAGAAGATGGTTGCCGCTGAATGTAGGCGTACCGTTGGCATCGATCACATCTTTTCACTAGTTCGGTTGCATCCTCTTGCATGGTGAGCCAGTAATATCCTTGTCGGAGGGCCTTGCGTGCTAGAGATCGGCCTCCGGAGTGATTCCCACAGATGCCTTCATGAATTTCTCTAAGGATATAATCCGCATCAACCGAATTAACACATTTGAGGAGGGGCTGAGAGAAGGATTTCTTGTAAAGTTGGCCTTCTAGTAGCACAAATTTAGAAGCTCTCCGCTTAAGCAGCTTAGCTTCTTCACGACCAACTGGGAGAACGCCGTCTTTCAGATATCGGATATAAGATTCCATCCAGGTTTCTTCTTGGATAATGGGCAAAGCTTCTTCAGTAGCTTCGATGCTAGGTGTTTCCAGATACTCAATGTAGGTTTTGCCCATGGCACTATCCACCGAGGTAGCTAGTCGGGCTAACATATCGGCCCTAGCATTTTCACCTCTGGGTATATAACTGATGGCGAAGTGATCCAATAAAGGAATTAATAGTCTGACCTTGTTCAGATATTGGAACATGATAGGGTCCGAGCTTCATACTCCCCTGCCACTTGGGCGGAAATAAGCTGTGAGTCAGTGAAAACCCGGAGATTCTTGATCCCCATCCCATGCGCTAGTTTGATTCCGGTCAGTAAAGCCTCATATTCAGCTTGATTATTGGTGGCTTCAAAGAGGAAACGAAGAGCATATTCTAGTACTGCGCCTTCTGGGCTAGCGAGAATGAGGCCAGCTCCGCTACCCTGTGAGTTAGAGGCTCCGTCGACGTGGAGGACCCATGCTTCATGATCCTCCTCCTCAGCATCTAAAAGGATCCGGGGGATTTCTTCTTGATGCGGCTCAGACCAGGTGCATTCTACTAGAAAATCAGCCAAGACCTGGGATTTCAAAGATGCTCTGGGTTGAAATGATAAGTCGAATTCCCCTAGTTTGATGGCCCACTTGGCTAACCGGCCAGAAGTGTCTGGTCGTGATAAAATAGCTCTGAGAGGTTGATCAGTGAGGACGACTATGGGATGGGCTTGGAAGTAGGGTCTGAGTCGTCGAGCAGAAACGAATAAAGCGAAAATGACTTTCTCCGTTTTGGAATATCTCTCTTCTGCACCATGAAGCACCTTGCTGGTATAATATACAGGTCGTTGAACGGCATGGTCGCCGACACGCACCAGAACGGAACTAACGGCCTCCGAAGAAGCCGCAAGATATAGGAAGAGCTTTTCTCCTTGCTCCGGTTTGGATAACAGGGGTGGTGTGGACAAGAACTCCTTAAGTTCTTCAAAAGCTTGTTGACAGTCTTCTGTCCACTCGAAGCCATCTGCTTTACGCAAGACCTTGAAGAAAGGTAAACATCTCTCGGCTGATCTGGATAAAAATCGGCTTAACGCTGCTATCCTCCCGGTGAGTTGTTGCACCTCTTTCTTACACATAGGCCGTCTCATACTGAGAATGGCTTGAATTTTCTCTGGGTTTGCTTCAATCCCCGCCGGGTGACTAAGAAACCCAAGAATTTCCCTGCAGTAACTCCAAATGCACATTTGCGCGGGTTGAGCTTTATTCTATGGAGCCGGAGGTTGTGGAAAGTTTCCTGCAAGTCGGCGATATGGTCAGTGATGCAGGTGCTTTTTGTCAACATATCATCTACATATACTTCCATGTTGCGGCCGAGCTGGTCTTTAAAAACTTTGTTCATCAGCCTCTGATAGGTAGCTCCTGCATTCTTCAACCCGAAGGGCATTACTTTATAACAATAAATGCCCTTCTCGGTGATAAAAGAAGTATGCTCTTCATCTGAGGGGTCCAATTTTATCTGATTATACCCTGAGAAGGCATCCATGAAACTAAGGAGTTCATAACCAGAAGTCGAATCCACTAACTGGTCGATCCGGGGCAATGGAAAACTGTCCTTAGGACAAGCTTTGTTAAGATCTGTGTAGTCGATGCATATTCTCCATCCTCCGCTGGCTTTCCGGACCATAACCACATTGGCTAGCCAATCAGGATATCGTGCTTCTCGAATATGACCGGCCATGAGCAATTTGTCTACCTCCTCGTCAATGACCTTCTGCCGCTCAGGAGCAAAACTCCTTTTCTTCTGGCGGACAGGGCGGCAGCTTGGGTTAATATTAAGCTGATGAGTAATCACCTCCGGAGGAATCCCGACCATATCCGTTATTTTCCAGGCGAAGACATCTGCATTCATTGATAAGAAGGCTAGGAGTTGATCCCGGACTTCAGGGAAGAGGAGCTCACCGATCTGCACGATCTTAGTGGGATCATCTCCCAGGGGGTAAGATATCAGAAGCTCCGCTGGCTCTCCTCTCCGCTCAACTTCCCTGGGGTCAAATGACTCGGCAACCGGAGGAATATTAGCCATCTGGGGACTAGGGGCTAAATGATAGCAGGGTCTGACCGAGTCTACCTCTCCGTGCATCACACCGACTCCTTGCCTGGTAGGGAACTGCACCAATAAGCGCTTAGTAGATATAACTGCATCTAACATATTCAAGCCGGGACGGCCAAGAATGGCGTTGTAAGCCAGGGGGACCCGAACTACCAGAAAATCCAGCATAACCGTGCTTTGACACGGCGGCGATCCCCGTAGCTGGCAAAGTAATCTCGCCCTCTACCCGGATGGAGTCTCCAGTGAAACCAACTAGAGGGACGGCTACGGGCCGAAGAGAATCCAGAGATAAACTCATCCGAAGAAATGCATCATAAGTAAGCACATTAGCGGAGCTCCCACTGTCGATTAAGATTCTTTTTACAGGATGCCTAGCAATCGTCATCGAAACGACGACGCTATCATCTTTTACAACATTACTCCCCGCTATATTTCCCTCAGAAGGGATTACATCATCTAACTCTTCGCCTCCCCTCGGTCTTTTAGAAGATGAAGCTTTTCCGCGGGAAATCATACCCACCATCCTTTCTGTCGGGGTGTTATCAATGCCAGCTTGAGCGGGAGGAGGTCCCATCAAGGCTGGTATGGGAGGAGCCTCTTTCTTCTGGACGTATTGCCCAAGGTATCCCCTCTGAATTAGCTCTTCGATGGCCTGCTTCAAGTTCCGACATTCTTCAGTGTCGTGGCCATAATCCCTATGGAAACGGCAATAGCGGCTTCTGTCGCGGGTAGTGCCCTTCTTCAACGGGGGCGGACGCCGTAGATAAGGCTCGTTTTCAATCTCCATAAGGATGTGAGTCCGGGGTGCTAAGAGGGGTGTAAGATGGTCCTCTCTGGGAGTCTGGCTCTTGCGGCGATCAATTGGCCGGCGCAAGGGCTCTGGCTTCTTGGAAGGAGGTCCGTTCAACTCTGGGCGAGTGGACCTTTTGCTAGTCCTCTCTTGTGCACCTCTCCTGGATGAGTCAGCTTCGTCGGCGCGGATGTACTTCTGCGCACGGCTCAGGAGATCAGCATAAGAAGAAGGAGGTCTTTTGTCCAAGGAGTAAGTAAAACGGGAGGGTCGGAGCCCCCGTTTTAGAGCCAGAGTGGCTACGGCATCTTCAAGATGATAGACTTCCAGGGCCGCCACTTTGAAGCGGGTTATAAAGTCTTTCAAAGATTCTCCTTCTTGCTGTTGCACGGAGAATAAGCTATCTGCCACCCGAGGAATTTTTCGACAGGCGTCGAAATGAGCCAGAAAAGATCTCTCCAGTTGTCGAAAAGAGTCAACACTGCGTGGGGGCAGACGAGAATACCAAACACGGGCCGCCTTACGGAGGGTGGCCGGGAAGGCGACGCATAAGAGGGCATCCGTCGCCCCTTGGACCTGCATGATAGCCTTATAGCTCTCCAGATGATCTAGGGGATCAGTAGTACCGTCATAGGGGTCCAGTTGAGGAAATCGGAACCTCCTTGGAATGGGTTCCTCCATCACCCTTCGAGTGAGAGGGGGGCGGGTGTCGTAATCCGACCCGGTTGATTATTAATCCTTTGACTGAGCTCTTCCAGCCTGCGATCTTGCTCTTCCACGCTCTTCCATTCTATCAGTTATACGTCCTCTGGCAGGTTCAGGGGAACTGGGAAGGAGACTGACGACGCCACCGGCTATGCTCCATATACGGTTCCTTCCCTCGTCGTCGCCGGTAGGTGGGCTGCTAGGGGAATGGGACAGAGAGCGCGAACCGTCATGGGAGCTTTGGGAGCGCCGTCTTCCTGGAGAATAAGGGCGGAGAGGTTTTGTCGGAGGAGATCTTCCTCGAGCTGATTGTCGGCTAACAGGAGTAGCCGACCTAGGTAATAGAGGTGGCTCGGGCCGTAGCCGGGCTCCTCGAGAGTGTTGCTCTTGCATCTGTTGAACCATCCCACGAGAGTTTGGACTTGTTGGGTAAGGATCAGCAGTGGATCTTGAGGAATAGCCGGAGCCGGCGGCGGTGGAGAAAGAACCGGAGAGTTTGGTTTCGCCGGCTGAGAAGGGCCAAGAGTTGTGAAATCATGATTGGGAGGCGAAAGATGCCCCCCAGACCAATCAGTGGGATCTTCTTCCAGAGATCTGGAGCTCATGTTCGTGGAATCGTAGAACAGGTATATCTCACTGCTCCGACGTTCCCCTTCCTGGCGCGCCAATCTGTTGATGCTGGATCACCAGATTTTTCTCTTGCTATGAGATCTCTTTTTCTGAAGGAAAAATCCCCTTCTGCCTCCTCCTCCTTCCTTTTATCCCCTTCTTTTATTTATTTTATTATTATTTTTTGTTTTAATTCCAGAGGTCCACGTGTAGGATAAGTGTTCATCTTTTATTTTTTGCTACGTGGTCATTCAGTGATAATTAATAATAAGGGTATTAAGAAACTTGCTCATGAAGATAAGGATTTTCATGATGACCTTGATTATCCCAAGGGAATGTCAGGGTTAGTGGGGATGTCAGAGTCAGAGAAAAGGTATCTGGCTCTAAAATAGAAGTTCAGTGTCTCCTTTTTCTAGATAAACGGCGGTGTTTCAGTGCTTGTCTTATTCGAACCATTTAAAGCGTTATGATGTTTAACATTTCTCGATTTCTGTTCCGAATACGACGGTTTATCATGTTTAGCTGGCATGAATATCATTCTCAATTTGGGGCCCTTGGGGCCGCCCAGGACTGGGGGCCGCCCAGACTCTGGGGCCCAGGACTGGGGCCGCCCCTCTGGGGGCCGGACTGGGGGCCACCCAGACTCTGGGGCCGCCAGGACTGGGGGCCGCCCAGACTCTGGGGACCGCCCAGGACTGGGGGCCGCCCAGACTCTGGGGGCCCCAGGACTGGGGGCCGCCCAGACTCTGGGGGCCGCCCAGGACTGGGGGCCGCCCAGACTCTGGGGGCCGCCCAGGACTGGGGGCCGCCCAGGACTGGGGCCGCCCAGACTCTGGGGGCCGCCCAGGGGGGCCGCCCAGGACTGGGGCCGCCCAGACTCTGGGGACCGCCCAGGACTGGGGGCCCAGACTCTGGGGCCGCCAGGATGGGGGCCGCCCAAACTCTGGGGACCGCCCAGGACTGGGGGCCGCCCAGGTTCTAGGGGCCGCCCAGGACTGGGGGCCGCCCAGACTCTGGGGGCTGCCCAGGACTGGGGGCCACCCAGACTCTAGGGGCCGCCCAGGATTGGGGGCCTTCTAGAACTGGGAGCCGCCCAGACTCTGGGGACCGCCCAGGACTGGAGGCCGCCCAGACTCTAGGGGCTAACTTTTATTTTTTAACTGTTTTATTCATTATCCATATCAGATGCCATTCCTAAAGTCAGTGCCTTTCAAGATTAGATGTTCTTGATAAATAAATTTGGTTAAGATATCGTTTGTGTTGTTGGCAAAGAATCAGTGGAGAATCCTGAATAATTTTGGGAAATTTGTAAACTTTACTAGTAAGTATTATCGATTCAATTGCGACGCATAAAAGCTTTGCTGAAGTTTATTAGTGTTCTAAAAACTAACGCTCATGTTTGGGAATCTACTGATTTGGACTAGTTCAGTCATGTTGGTTTAACCATGTGTTCATCCAACATTATCACTCCAGGCTTTGTGCCACCCATTTTACAACTCTCTTTTCATCTTAATTGAGTGATGCATGAGGTCCATTTCCTCTCCTGCTTGTCCAAGTTGGAGAAGAAGAAGCTTACTAACATCTTCATCAATTGCCTCATTTTTTTTATGGAAACGGTGGATAACCACGAAACATTCCATTGAACAACTGAAGTGGGAAGACAAAAGAGGAGGCAGTGGTATACAGACATCCAAGAAACAGAGGATGGAAAGAACAGTAAATGCAGTCTTCTGTGAGTTTGTGGTGATGACACCTCAATCGGTCTGGGTCGTTGATCACATCAACTGGCCCTTGCTAAACTTCTCACTTCCTATGCCTGATCACTGGTCTCATGAACATTGCCTTCTTTCACCCCACTACTAGTCTATGATGACCGAGACTTGATCAAGACAAATGCATGCACCTTCCCAGCAGCTAAAATATGATGGATTTTGTGAGTTTGTTGACCGGACCCATATTCTTGGTTTTAACAAAGGATTCCTTTATTAAAGAGTTGCTAAAGAAGGTCCATGAAGCCATTTGAAATGGACCTACCAAGTTTAGCTCATAACAATGTTTAAAGTATGTGCACCTCTAGCAAAGCAGTGCTTTGTCTGTTGCTATGGGAACATGGTGGGGATGGCTCTGTGAAGACATCAAAGTAGCAATAGGTCACAAAGAGGGGAAAAAAAAAAAAAAAACAGAAAAGCAAAGAAAAACCTCTATATTTCAGGGTTGGAGTCGCATAATTTGATTTCCAGAGCAAGTGTGGAAAGTATTTTTAATTAAAAAAAGTGAGGAGGAAGTATTTGCTAGAAGTCCAGTTGATAGACTATTACAAGCTGTCAAGCAAAAACTTGTACTTTGATGGTTGCTGGCGTGCAGTTTGAGCTTTGCTGGTCTTTTCTTCTTTTCATTTTTTATCTAATTTTTTAAATAGAAATTAAGATGGGAAGAAACGGAGCTAAATATTAACGTACGTAAATAATTTTATCAACCGCACTAATTGACACTCTTCAAATTTGCTTACTGTTTTTTTTTTTTTTTCAATACTTCAGCCTCTGAATAAAGTCAGGTGGATTAATTGCTCTCCCTTTTCATTAAAACAAAAAAAAAAAACCTAGTAAATATTATTTGAGAGGCTTTCTCATATGCCTCCGCGTCCATCGGCTTGATGACAGATAATTGTCGGAGAATAACCTTAGAAGATTGACAGTCACGTTACGCAATGTTCGGTTTGTCACTGCATTTAACTTGATTGAAGGCTTCGCCGTATGTATCGCCCATCAGGCCAAACAATTTTAGACCAAAAAAAGGACAATAACAGCGCAAGGGGACGTCTCGCCGGCGCGGAGGACTGGCCGACTTCTACGTGGATCTTGGCGAATTCCACGACTTCTAAGTGCAGCCTCCGGCTGTCAAAGGTCTTGTGAAGAATGGATTTCTATATTACCACAGAAGCAGCAGCATTACATTATAGTCTTGTGGTCTTTAAACGATGGCTTAATCAACTTGGAAGAAATTTCTTGATTGACAAATTCAGGGCTGTAGCAAACCCGTCCAGCAAGCCATTTGATTGACCCGGAGAACTCGAGTGGCGTCATGACTGCGTTCAGAACATTATTTAAGCAGCGGAGGAGCCACGCATGTCCATGAACACATTTGTGATGAACATGATGAAACTATCCTCCATCATCCTGTACCTCACGGCACTGATTGCTATCTTCTCTTCGGTGAATTTTGAGTCGGCTGATGGAGCTCGTAAGTTGGTATTTAGCTACTTTACATATGATCATACTTGCCTATGACAATCATTACACTGCTTTAGAATAAACTGCCTTCGTTTTTTATATTGTAGGTTTTATGAACAGTGAAGGGAGGATGTCGTTTGGCAGAAGCGCACCGCCACCGCCAGCACCGCAACTTGCTCCGAGTCCGATTACGTCGGTGCTTGCTCCACCTCCTGAGAAAGGAGACACGACATAAGCTTGTGACAGAGACTCAGGAAGACGGCGAGCTTCACGTATTGAACTTCCATAGTTTGAGTTGAATAATAGAATAAATGAGTGGATGAAGATTGAGAACACAATAACGTAACCCCATTAAATATCATGTTACGACATGTAATTCCACTGCTATCTTATTAAAAGAGATATTCTACATGAAAATAATTGTTATCTGTTAAATTTCAATAATCCCTGGATGGTTCCTTTGGTGTATTGCATGCATTCTAACTTTTCACTATGATGAGCATACAGAGCATGGTTATCATATATTTTATTCTGTGTTCGATCGGCTTAATATTAGACCGAGGTTAAAAATTAGTTATAATTTTTTTTTAAATAATCCCATATTGAGTAACTAAATGCAATTAGGATGATGTTAAATAAACATATCTTACCAGCTTCAAGAACTCTCAAACAATTCCAATTCATTATATATCCAGAAGATATAAAGATTAAATACAAAAGCAATACACATAGATGTGAAAATTTTGATTAAATATAAAAATAAAGGAAGATAAAACTTAGGAGAGAGCAGTAGTGTGAATCAATGACCATGCCTCAAAGCACTTTGTATATCTGCTTTTCTTAAATATGTAAAACATCATCTAATAGAAAAGAGCATGTAAGAAACTAACGGTCATGATAAGAAGGTCATAAGAAAAGAGCAGTTCACCACAAACTTGTGGCTATTGAATAACCATGAAAAGATAAGATCACCGAACAATGTCATAAAAAGATAAGAATATGAAATAATATTTAAAATTAAAATAAGTTAATCTTATGGCACATATGGCGCATAGGATGAGGGAAGAGTAACCAAGAGCTATTGCAATGGGTAGTTTAGGAAAATGCATACTAAAATAAATGTAAAAAAAAAAAAGAGAAGAATTAATGTAGTACTTTTGCATAAGCCAATGTCCATCATTTTGGATATATATATATATATATATATATATATATATATGCATTCTTCCTTCCCACTTTCCTTTCCTTGTTTTGTTTGCTCTCGTCCATACTCTCTAAGCTTCAGATGATTATTGTGTGATAAGCTTGAGATGAAGAGCATGTGTTTATATCTCTTTATATGGATTAAAGGGCATGCAAAAGCTTGAGATGAATGTACAAAAGATAATTAGTGGTTTTACAAACAATTGGTGCCATCCATAATCTTATTTCTAATATATTTGAATGGTTTGACTGAAGGTTAGAATAAAATATGAAGCGAAGGTTTTTAATTTGCAAGCGAAGATTGTTATACATTATCAAATTATAAAGCTAGGATTAATTTCTAGAGTTTTTGAACGTATTAAAAGGTTACGATATAAAGGATATATAAGGAATTGTCCTGGCTAGTGTGATGGTTATTTATTGGAGAATAAGGGATAGAGGGATTGGAAAACAATTTGAGGGCGAATAAAGGAATAAGGATTAGAGAGTGGCATTATTGTTAGGCACCTTTCCTTCCATCCAACTTAAAGATAGATGGATGGCTTCAATTAATCCTTTATATTTGTGAGTGTATATAGCACCTTAGTCAAACTTAAGTGGGGTGGTGGTGTAATTAAAGAGAGTTGATAATGAGTTTGTTTTTTCCTTAGATAGTCCTCACAAAGGGAGTAGCTAGAAAATCTTCTTCTTAAAAAAAAGAATTTTATATATTTTTTAAAGCACTTTCAAATATTGTCATTAGATACTTATACACCAAGATTAAAATATTTTTTAAGCAACATTAAATATAGAAATCAAGACCTCACTCAAAAAAGTTAGTCAAGAAAGTTTTTTTTTTATTCTTTGATGTTATATAGTTACCCAAGTTCTTTTCATTGCATAGCTAATAAGACTAAATATATGCTAGCATGAATTCTTATACACTCCATTCATAAAATTTTCATTGGATTAATAATCCCAAGTCTAAATCTAATAAAATCTAATCATAAACATATTTAACCCAACTGCAACATCTCCTAATCTACATAAGCCATTAGTCAAGTTTGTGTTAATGTCATTTACAATAAACTTTACATAGAAAGGTAGGTTAAAAATGTAAGTGTTCAAGATTTATCTAGTGGATAACCAATATAGTACTAAATATACATAGAATGGACTCTCATACTAAACACCCTTAAAAGAGTTAATTTTATTCTTTTTTTTCCCTTTTACTAAAAAATAAAATTTCTCCTCCTATTCTACATTTTCTCTCCTTTTGATGTAATTTTATAATATAGAAATGGATGGATGGGGGTTGAGATGAGCCACCCCATTAGATTTGAGATATAGGGATCCTGATTCTTTTAGCTCGTATAGTTGCAAATAGAAAATTATATTTAACTATCATTATTCCTCTAAAAAGGTAGTTCTCATGGATTTAAATATCTCTAGTTTGATGCGATCCTATTAATATTGTATGTTCTATTGTATCGATAAAAAGAGTTAGCGATATGGATGTAAGACACTAATTTTCTCTTAAAATGGTTTGTATGAGTTACCTCACAAGTCTATACTAATAGTACTAGTAATGTATCAATTGCATTTTATTCTTGTTAATAATGATTATCTTGATTTGTCTTGATCATACCGGTGCTTTGTAATTCTAGATAAAATCATTAGAGACCATAGTATTGATATTTAAGTACTTGATTTGTCTTTTGGTTAGGATAGGACCATTTGGTTCCATCAATTATAATGATTGCTGGAAAAAAAAAAAAGTCTTGAGAAGTAGAACTATTCCTCACATGAAACCTTGCTTATCCTTCATTTGTTGGAATGAAATAATTTCTAAAAATAATAACATTGACAAGAAATTTAATAGGAAACTTATTCTCAAACCAAAAAATACCTTTGAAATAAAAATGCATAGGGTCTTGGGGTAAAAAAGAGAGTAACATCTAGGTCCTTAACTATAGGAATGAGCTAAATGACTTAAATTGATCCTTATTATTAAAGTGAGTTGAATATGAGCCTTCTAAAGGGAAAGCCCTTAAGGAGGTATTTGGCAATATAAATAGGATCACCATGATGATCCTAAATCACTGTTGATCCTTATACTAAAGTGATCTAATTTTTAGTAATATAAGGTTATCATATTTGGTATATTATATATTAGTAATTAAAGATCATCGATTATCTAAAATTATTACGTTTGATATACGTACTATGCGAATTCTAAATCATTGATCATGAAATACCAAAATTAGTCCTAATACATTAACCTCTCTTTACTTTAAAAATAACTATCCCTAATATATTTTGCAAGTAACAAGATAATTTATCCTTATTTCATATTATTTATTAGTATAATGTTTAGATCAAATTATAGTATTATTTTTAAATATTATATTATATAACATTATAATATTATATTCAACTCAACTCAACTCATCTAAGTCTTTTCCTAACTAATGGGGTTGGCTACATGAATCTGCTTCCTCTACACTGAACCAAGTTGACATTCAAATTATAAATAGTTATATCTTTTTTAATTATTTCTGTTCATATTAGTTTAAGTCTATCTCTATCTCTATCCTTATCATGAATTGTTAAAATATTACTCTTTCTAACTGTAGCATCTAAAGGTCTACGTTATATATGTTCAAACCACTTTAATCAATTTTTTCTTATTTTATCTTCAATTGGGGCTACTCTATCATTTCTCTTATATGTTTATTTCTAATTCTATCTTTTAAAGTCTTACCATATATCCATTTTAATGTACACATTTTGTTACACTTAATTTATTCAAATGTTATTTCAATATTGCCCAACACTCTGTTTATATAGCATAGCTGGCCTAATAGCAGTTTTATAGAATTTTTCTTTCAATTTAATGGGAATAACATTATAATGTTATATAATAATAATTCTATTATATTATTATTATTATGTTATATTTTATATATTTAGTATTATATTGTGTAACATTATATTATTTTTATATGAATAAAGAATATTTTGATCTCTAAACCTTGAGTTAGGAACCAAAGTGTTTTGTGAGAATTCAAGAAATTTTCCGGCTGTGAGTGATGTTATATTCAATCCATTCCAAGAGTGGTTGCCAGGTTTTACCATAGTAGTTGCCACAAATTTCACGCTCGTAAAAAAACTCACATAATTCGTACCTATCCGAAATCTTCCAGCTTGCATTCATCCAATTGGTGTACCTACGTCTATAAATTTAATCTGCTGGAGAAAGATATCATCTTCATCAATTCTTCCTTGATCGTCTTGGCTCTTCTAGGAGGTCGTATGACCAAATAAGTGGCCTTCAGTCTCCACACGTAAAACGCTGAGGCAAGAAAAGTTCCAAAGTCTCCTGTCGCTAGAAAGCCAAGGAATGGCCACCAGTGTCTCAATTAGACCTATTGGCTAAACAATGCTATTTTAACTTTGCACTTCGTATGGCTTTTATCTCAGGCAATTGGCTAGCCTGGTGGTCCACCATATTACTAAAGATCCATTAAGAAGATCGTTCTGCCATGCCGCTAATTAAAAAATACAGTAGGAATAAGTTTTTTAGGTTTTGCATCAACAGAGTGTTTTGCGAATATACTATCAAGTGGAACTTCAAATTCGGATGAGCATTTGGAAGGAATTACTCTCTCTTCATCTGATCAAGTGTGCTGACAATCTTCTGGGTACGATATTAGCAGTAGAGCTCGGCACGCTTAGATGACAGTAATGCTGGCATCTTTGACCCTTTTATTATTTATGGCATCCATAATCTGCGAAGGCCAGGGGCAAGTTCAGGCTGCCCATATATATTGCACAGTCCTGACTCCTGAGCCCAGTCCTGACCCCAAATAAAAAAAAGAAAGAAAAAAAAAAAAAAAAAAAAAACCCTGAAAATCCAGTGAGGGAAACAAAGCAGGTGGCAGAAACGCGTGCCGGGATGTGGTGGACGCGGGTCGAAAAGTAATGCCAGTGGACATCATGAGTTCTTACTTCCGAGGTTTTACGATACGTGCGGATTAATTTTAGGAAAAGTCTTTGCACCGAAGGACAGCAAAAATTCTATGTGGAGTGTGGAGCGTATCATTTTTTTTTTATTGATTCATATAAACTTTACATGATTTGATATAATAAAATAATAAAAATATTATCTTAAATTTTGATGTATCTGTTTAATATTTTTTTAAATTTATGTACGAACTTTGGTATACATTTTTTTTGAATAAGTATCGTAATCTTATAACTACGGTATCATAAATTTATAACTAAAATATCATAATTTTTTTTGACTTTATGAATGGATGTCTTAATTTTATAACTACGATGTCGTAATTTTACAGCTAAGATATCATCTTAAATTTTGACGTGTTGTACATTAATACCCGTTCAGCTTTTTATTTTAGAAGTTGTGTATATACACATTTTCTGAACAGGTGTCGTAATTTTATAACTACGGTGTCATATATTTATAACTAGGATATCGTAATTTTTTTTTGCTTTGTTAATGAATGTCTTAATTTTATAATTATGATATCGTAATTTTACAATTAGGATGTTATCTTAAATTTTGATGTGATGTGCATTAATACCAATTCAGCTTTCTTTTTTTTAAAAAAATTTGTGTACATACACGTTTTCTGAATGGATATCGTAATTTTATAATTATGGTATCGTAAATTTACAACTAAGGTTTTTAGCTTTCTAAACGGGTGTCATAATTTTATAATTAAGATATCGTAATTTTTTTTCGTTGAAATGTCGTAAAGTTGTCTTAATATTTTTGAATGTATCGTAAAGCCATATAGGATGCATATGAACTAATAAAAAAGACGATGCAGCCATAAAATTTGTTGCACCGAATGCACCATGTACAAAATCTTTTCCTTAATTTTTACTTTCTACGAAATCTCATTTACTCTAAGCCGTCGTTTGGCGAAGCAAAAGAGTGAACTTTTTTCAAAATAATTATACAGGGAACTGAACGCATTACCTCTTCCTTCATTAAAAAAATAAATATTATAAAAAAATACCGAACGAACTCTGAAATCTTCGTTCTTTCTAATTAATACTTGGCGAATGTGGGTTTGCCAATCCTACCTGATTAATAACCAGGTCATTTTAAATAAATCAGGCAAATATCTCAATTAGAACCCGTTTAATAACCAGCATTTATTGGTCCAAGCTAATCTTGCAGGCCGTGTCAAAAATAGTAGTCTTGCACATGAACTCCCTTTTTTTTTTTTTTAGGGTCACACGAGAATGGAATCATGGAAGTATCATTTACTTGTTCATGCATTTTAATCCAGAATGCCAATCGACAATCTTAGATATGTAATGAAATCACTTGATATAGTTTCTATGTTATTGTGCTAAAGTTGTGGAAAAGATGCATGGATTGCCATTTGCCATCACTTAGCTTGACGATGATTGATTAATAAATTAACTCTAATAAACAAGTTTAACTTTTTGACCGAAGAGGGGCCGGGAAAGAACTTGCTCGATGAATTAATCAACTACCACCATTTCTTGGACCTTAGCTCTTTCTCAGATCGCTTCTTTTACCTCGCTATCCCCTATCCACCCCCTCCATTCTTGTTCGTTTCATGGAAACAATAGAGGAAAAAGAATGAGGAATCTGTGATACTGTTGAGAAGATTCACAGATTTTTTCTAGCGACTTCCAATTTATTTTTTTAATTGTCATAGTAATTCTTCACCTGACAGCAAGGAGAGGTCATAGTAATTGCACATGCTCAGCGCTCATTTTCAGAGAACTGTTCATTTGACCGATACGCATGATATAAGGCAAAGTTAATTAGTGTGCAATCCTTCGTTAATTAACTGCTGGCTAGCTTTTTCTTCCCGTCTTCTCACTGTGAACAGCGAAGTCTAGCTCCTCATTTTGTTAAGAGAATATTAGTTATAAGATAAAGGTGGGAATGTTTAAGGAGTCGAATTAAGGGCATTAATGGCCTTGCCAAGGAAGAGGTTTTTGGGACAATAACTAATAAGAATGAGAATCTGAAAAACAAAAGATTTGAGATTTTTTTTTTCTTTTTCCAAAAATATCATCATAAAACAAAGAACAATTGATTCCAAGTAAGCCTCCATGGACTATGGATAAGTCTTCTCTTTTAGAAAGTCTATTGGTTTTAGTGTATGTGATCAAACCAATTTAAGTGCTTCCCCATCTGACTCAGGGACCAACAGGTCGAAGTCTTGGATGGAATGATGACCTAATTTGGCTAAATTACTAATATATATATAACACAAGCTTCATTTATATTTCTAATAACAATAATGGAGATCTTTTATGCATACTTCAAGCCTTTTTTCACATAATAAAAATTTCAAAAAAAAATTATTATTTCATTCAACTCATTGACTGACGACTCATTTGAGCTGTGGTTTAAAAGGATCAACTGATTCAAGAGTTCAAATTCTAAATATTTCTAGATCATAACCATTGGATGCTCAATAATAATATAATTCTTGAGGTGAAATAGCAGAACATCCCAGTGCCAAGTCATAGGAAGGCCCTCATAGTGGAGGAGAATGATGAGGCATTCGCAATAACCAAAACAAACAAAATTACCTTGGATTGTCCACCGTTCAAAAGGAGAAGCACGATTACCTTGGATTCAGAAGTACACAGGGTGCTGAGCTGAGCTAAAAACAGTATCATTGTCATCAATAGGCTGCCACCAGTTGATGCCCAAAGCTAATGCTGTCCACGGTTGCTTGCAGGCATCCAGCAGTGCTTGTCAGGTCACTTACCCCGTTTTAAAGAGCACGTAATCACGCATACGGGGCTGAGACGCATCAGTCCAAACTCCATCCAGATGCTCGCACAGAGACAGGGATGGGGCATTATCCCTCGTTCCAAGGTCATGGTACGGTCTACCCCACACTGTCCTCCCTTATTAAAGCAGCATAAAAGAAGAAATAAATAAGGCCCGATTGGGCCTGCCAAATCTACAATAACTCGCTGAATATTCCCTGCACCAGCATTCACAACCCACTCCAATGGATTTCAAAGCCAATACAACACCAAAAAACGCAAGCAAACACCTCGTAAGAGAGAGAGAGAGAGAGTGTGTAGTCTTAGTCCACTAACTAGTACTAATATGTATTGCATTAAAGACCCGAAGAAGGCCTTAGAACGAGAATTACATGACAAGTGTAACTGATGCATTCCCAGCACC
>UESW01003074.1:101993-122611 GCA_900491605.1 Calamus simplicifolius | reverse complement strand
TTCATCAGATTTAGCATCAAATTTTCCTAAGTTGTTTTTACCATTATTATGAATGAAACATTTACATCCAAATGCATGAAAGTATTTTATATTTGGTTTTCTTTCATTCCATAATTCATAAGGTGTTTTCTTTAATATTGGTCTTATTAAAGCTCTGTTTAAGATGTAACATGCTGTGTTAATTGCTTCCGCCCAAAAATACTTTGGTAAGTTGCTTTCACATAGCATGGTACGGGCCATGTCTTCTAGAGTTCTATTTTTTCTTTCAACTACACCGTTTTGTTGTGGAGTCCTAGGGGCTGAAAAATTATGATTAATTCCATTTTCAGTGCAGAAAATTTCAAATAAGTGATTTTCAAATTCTGTTCCATGATCACTTCTAGAGATACTATAGTAGTGTTTTTCTCATTTGTGACTTTCTTGAAAAATTTCAGGAACATCGAGAAAGTCTCATCTTTGTGAGCTAAAAACATTACCCAAGTATATCTAGAATAATCATCTACAATCACTAGACCATATTTCTTTCCTCCTAGACTTGTGGTTCTAGTTGGTCCAAATAGGTCCATGTGAAGTAGCTCTAGTCCCTAGAAGTTGAAACAATGTTTTTAGATTTAAAAGAACTTCTAGTTTGTTTTCCAAATTGACATGCATCACATATTTTATTATTTTCAAAATCTAATTTAGGTAATCCTTTAACTAAATCCATTTTAATTAGTTTTGAAATAAGGTGTGTGCTTGCATGACCTAATCTACGATGCCACAACCAACTAATTTCATTTATGTTAGCATTGTCAGCAATTAAGCAATGATCACTCAAAGATAATTTTTCTAAGTCAACTAAGTAAACATTGCCATGTCTATAACCAGTAAATACAATGCTATCATCAATAGAATTAGTTACAGTGCATAAGAAGATTTAAATGAAACATTAAAATTTTTATCACATAATTGACTTATGCTAATTAGATTATGCTTCAAACCATTAACATAAAGTACATTATCAATACTATAGATGGAGTTATGCGAACTTTACCAAGGCCCATAATTTGACCTTTACCGTTATCGCCAAACGTCACAACTCCACCTTTCTTTTCTCCAGGGTGATGAATTCATCTTTGTCACCCGTCATATGTCTTGAGCAGCCACTATCAAGGTACCACTTTTTCTTTGATCTTTTGGCTACAAGACATTCCTGCAATATCATCAAACTTTATGCTTAGGTACCCAAGCTTTCTTGGGTCCTTCATGGTTAGCAGCAATAAAAATTGTTCCTTTCGGAACCCATATTTTCTTAGCTTTAATATTTAACTTGTTGTTGTTTTTAATTTTGCATTCAAAGGATTTGTGACCTTTTTCATTACATTTAAAACAAGTTATATTACTTTGGTTGGCTTTTACAAAAATATTCTTTAGAGATTTCTGTTTTCTTAATGTGTTATATCCTAAACCAGCTTTGTCAAAAACAGCTTTTTGACTATCTAGGATCATGTTAAGTTTAGTTGAACTTAAGGTGAATTTCTCAACAATGTCTTTATTTTTTAACATCTTTCTTAAGAGAGTCAATTTCTTTAGCTTGCTGTTCTTTATCTAAAGCTAAAGTTTCTATTGATCTTTTAAATCTTTAGTTGAGTTTTTAGTTTCAGATTTTAATAAATCTTTTTCTTGATTAAGATTATCTCTTTCTTTCCTAAGTTCTTCTTTTTCATTAGTTAAGTTCTTAACTTCTAAAGCTAATTCATTTTTACTTTTAGCTAAACTAATATTATCATTTTTCAAAAACTTATACTTTTTTTTAAGGATTTAAAATCAATCATAAGTTCATTGAAAGCCTCAAACATTTCATCAAATGTAAAATCATCATTTGAGTTTTCAGAACTTACCTCATTGTCGTTGTCGTCGTCGTTGGCCATGAAACAAATATTGGCAACTTCCTTTTGCTCATCTTCTTCCGACGAGGATTCATCAGACCATGTTGCCATGTATGCTTTCTTCTTTTTCTTGTAGGCCTTTTTCAGTAAAGGACAATCATACTTGAAGTGCCCTGGCTTTTTGCACTCATAACATACTAAGGGCTCTTTTTCTTTTTCTTTCTCCTTGTCCTTTTTCTTATCCTTTTCTCCTTCAAATCTTGCTCCAAATTTCTTTTTATGGAAGGGCCTTTTTCTCATAAACCTTCTGAATTTCTTGGCCAAGAGAGCAGTTTCCTCATCATCTTCATCATTCTTTCACTGCTGCTCTCTTCCATTTCTGCAGTCTTGAGGGCAAGAGTTTTCTTCTTTTTGTTTCCTCCTCAACATGCTGCTTCATTGTTAATCGTGGGTCATTAAGGATCCTAGAAGCTCCTCTAAAGGTAGTGCATTGAGGTCCTTTGCTTCTTGGATGGCAGTGACTTTTGCTTCCCACGATCTTGGTAGTGACCTAAGAATTTTACGCACAAGATCAGCATTAGTATAAACTTCTACCAAGACTTTTCAAACCATTCACAATATCAGTAAATCTAGTGAACATGCATGTGATGGTTTCAGTTTGTTCCATTGTAAACAATTCATATTTATGAACCAAAATATTTATTTTGATTCCTTTACTTGGTTTGTTCCTTCATGAGTAATTTCCAACCTATCCCAAATTTCTTTTGCGGAATTACAAGTTGAGATTCGGTTGAATTCATTTGAATCTAAGGAACAATATAAAATATTAATGGCTTTAGCATTTAAGTTGTGCCATTCTCCTATCATTATCATTCCAATCCCTTTCGGGTTTAGGAACAATAGTGCCATCAATAAGGTGTGTGGGTGTACTAGGTCCATTTAATTATAACACCCCAAAGCTCATAATCAGAAGCTTGAATGAATATCCTCATTCTAGCTTTCCAATAAGAATAGTTTGAGCCATTAAAAAGGAGGTCTATTCGTAGAATGACCTTCAGCAAAACTTGACCAATTTGTGTTGCCATATGGATCTTTAGCCCTTGATCGTGAGATCAATTCTAAATGAGCACTTGCTCTGATACCAATTGTTGGCCCAGATGGCAACCCAAGAGGGGGGGGTGAATTGGGTTCTTAAAAATTTAAGACTTTTTAACTTTAATTGATTAGTTAGCAAGATGTGCAAGTGAGATAACTAATAAGCAATGACAAGCAAATAAAGAGAGATAGAGATAGAGAAATAGGCACGGCAAACACAAGATAATTTTATAGTGGTTCGGCGCAACCAGCACCTACGTCCACTCCCAAGATTCACTTGGGTCCACACTATAATCTCTCTAGATTACAGCCGAGTTGTTTTCAAGCTCACAACTCAAACTTGTTGTTTTACCGGGTGCACAACGAACCCAGCTGGTTTTAACTCGGGCTTACCAGCACAAAACCCTACACGTTGTTTTTCTAGGGCTCACAACTAACCCAACACAAGCACTCCGGCTTGCAACGAGGTATACCAACCTCCACTAATTCAATCCACTGATTGAATCAGCAAACAAATAAATAGAGTTTGAACAATAAGTGCTCCCCTTGAGCAGATATACAAATTAAGTACAAAATAATATAAGGTTAGAAAAGCCTGATAATTTGCAGATGGTAGATGCTTGGGCTTTCTCCCTTCTTCTCTTCAACTCCTCTAGAAGTGTTGAATCACGCCTCAGCAGATTCTTGACCGTTGAAGACTTTGGAGTTGAGATGAAGCTTTTTCCTCTTTTGAAAATCCGCAGATTTGACCTTTGAAACGCACTTGGATTTTCTTCTGGCTTTTGTGGAATGATGGAAAGGAGCAGACGAATCTTTCTCTTGGATTTCACTCCTTTTGAATCACTCTCCTTTGAGCTAAAAGATTTTTCCAATAAGCTCTGTTTTTCCCTCTTTTCAAATGATATTCTTTTCTCTCTTTTTGATTTTCTCTGGGTTGTTTTGATTTGAAAAGAACTCCTCTATTTATAGAATCTGCAAAAATATATCCGTTAGAGACAAGGAAAAATAGCCGTTATTCAAAAATCTTACCGTTGGGGCTGATGTGTCATCGTTAAAAATCGCGCCCAGAATTCGCGGAGTCGACTCGAGCTCTGAGGGAGTCGGCTCGAGTCGATTACCAAAAATAGAAACATTTTAACCATTGAAGGGTCGACTCGCGAAAACAGAAGTGTCGGCTCCTGAAAGTCGGGAGTCGACTCGAGGAAAATGGGGAGTCGACTCGAGAAGTGCTCAAAAAACATGGGTTCTCTTGTTTGAGCGGAGTCGGCTCGCACAGACAGGAGTCGGCTCGCAAGAATCAGGGGTCGACTCTTGAAAACCAAGGGTCGACTCGAGAAACTCAGGCAATTGGGGAGTCGACTCGGAAACCCTTGAGTCGGCTCGGGACCGATACAAAAATCAGAAAAATGTTCTGATTGACTTTAAAACTTGTCCCAATTAAATTTAAAATATAAATTTGACTTGAATACATTAAATATGACGTTTAACATGAATTCAAGACATGTTTCAAGAATTCATCGATTGAATTATAATGTATAAAAATTCCTTTTTGAATCCTTTTAAGCATACAACTTGAAACTCCTTTTTCTAATTGATTCAAAACTCATTGATATAACCATTGATAGTTCATTCTTTTCAATTTGAATAAGCTCAAGGTTTTTGATAAATAAACACATTGTTTTCTTTAAGGTACTCATGGCTTTTGGAAATCATCAAAATCAATAAAGTTGGGGCAATTATGTTTCAATAATTTCTCAACACACACTTAGCCAAAATTTTGCATGCTTCTCTTCTTTTTCCTTTCTTTTTTTTTGACTTTGACCGATATCATGCAGCCATGAAGATACTGACACAGAAACTCCTGAAGGCCGTCTCCAAGAAGAGGGCCCGGGAGGGGCCGAGTGAAGGCCAGCGAGCTCCAGCCCCAAAATGCCCGACAGCTCAGGTTCCTCGACCACCGGTACCACAAGACCCCCCAGCTGCTCTAGAAATTGATCTCACAGCCGACACCCCACCAGAGATAGCGGCGCCAACGGGGGTCCCAATTGAGGAGCCAGCTGCAGAGGAGCCGGCAATGACGGAGGAGCCCATAGTGGCAGAAGAGCTTCCTGCCCCTGGCGAACCGGCTCCACCCGAGGCAGTCAGGGACTGGGGCAAGGGGCCATCAGGGATAGCAAGCCCACCCCCCGAGAGGATGCCTAGGAGCAGCCCACGCGCTGAGCCAGAGGATGCTGAGGTGGCCGAACGGAGCAGGGCCAAACCAGGGCCGCCCCAGGACTCCATCTTGAATGACGATTGCTGGGCTGAACGGGTCCTTTCTCCAGTATTCATGCCCGAGGTCCTGGAAGAGCTCAGCCACCTGAAGGCGAGTACATTCTTCCAGAAATCCTACGCAGCCCTTATCAGGGTAAGCGGTCTTTCCACCCTTTACCTTTATATTTCCCTTTTTTTGTTAACCTGGAACTTTTATGCAGCTTGCGCATTCCCTAAGGGCCGCAAGGGAGGCGATCCATGACGGGAAGGCCCTTCTGCGCGAGGCAGAAGGAGGCTGAAAATGCCCAGCACCGCGCGGAGGCGGTCGAGGAGACACTAGAGTTGACCAGAAGCGCCTGGGCCAGTGAAACAAGGGCCGCCGAGAGCAGAGCAGAGGCTGATGCCAATCGTCTGCGGGCGGTGCTCCACCAAATGACGGAGGCCGAAAATGTCATGATGGCCAGAGACATGCACATCTCTGAGCTGACCTTGGCCATCCAAGAGATCGAAAGTCGGGCGGTCGCGGCTGAGGAGAAAGCAGGATCCGCGGAGGAAAAGCAGCGGCAGCAGAGGAAAAAGCAAGCCAAGCCGGGGAGGAGGTGAGTCGCGCCCAAGAGGCCGAGAGGGCTGCAGTGGCAGCCCTCGCTGCGGAGGAGAGAGCTCGGGCCGCTAAGGTGGAAGCTGCCATCGTGGCCAAGACCACCGGAATTATAGAAGAGTACAAAGCATCCGAGCGCTTTACAGATGATTTGGCAGAAGCCTCGGTGGCGGTGTTCCTTCAGGGGTTCCAGCATGGGAAGGAGAAAATTGCCAGGGACTTGAACATTCCCCAAGCCCTGGAAGTCGAGCCAGATCACTTCTCGGATTCGGCCCACTCCGACGATGAGCCCGCGCTAGCAGAACCGTGAGCTTGTATTTTTTTTTTACAAGTCCGACGACGTCGGTATTTTGTAATCCCTTCAAATTAATGAAATGCTTTTCTCCTCCAAAATAAATTGTCTATTTGCGACTCTTACCTCAAATTCGTTGGTTGACAATGCGCAGCCCCTTGGTCCCATTAGTCCCATTAGTGCCAGGGGATAACTCTCAACTCATACGAGCTATTCCATCTTAGCCATCTAGGACCGAAACTTGGGGCCAGGAAGGATAGGTTTCTTGGGGTTGAAGCGCCGGTCGTTGGAGGTTGAGGTAGGCGGGTTCCTCAGGACCGATGGCACACCGCTCTGCCAGGGGTATGTCGGGCCTTGTGCTAGGTAGGCACGTGGCTTTTGGTGCCGATGGGGGTCAGACTTTGTCTGGCCGGTCCAGGACTTTAAGTGTCGTCGGTCGTCGAGCTTTATGTGTCGTTGGGTGTCAGGCTTTAGATGCCTGACGGGTGTCGGGCTTTATGCCTGGCTAGCCCAGGGCTTTAGGTGCCGACGGGTGTCAGGCTTTATGCCTGGCTGGCCCAGGGCTTTAGGTGCCGACGAGTGTCGGGCTTTATGCCTGGCTGGTGCAGGGCTTCATGCCTGGCTGGCCTAGGGTTTTAAATGCCGATGGGTGTCGGGCTTTATGCCTGGCTGATGTAGGGCTTTAGGTGCCGACGGGTGTCGGGCTTCATGCTTGGCTAGCCCAAAGCTTTATGCCTGGCTGGCCCAGGGCTTTAGGTGCCAATGGGTGTCGGTCTTTACGCATGGCTGGTGCAGGGCTTTAGATGCCGATGGGTGTCGGGCTTTATGCCTGGCTGGCCCAGGGCTTTAGGTGCCGACGGGTGTCGGGCTTTATGCCTGGCTGGTGTAGGGCTTCATGCCTGACTGGCCCAGGGCTTTAGGTGCCGATGGGTGTCGGGCTTTATGCCTGGCTGGTGCAGGGCTTTAGGTGCTGATGGGTGTCGGGCTTTATGCCTGGCTGGCCCAGGGCTTTAGGTGCCGACGGGTGTTGGGCTTTATGCCTGGCTGGTGCAGGGCTTTATGCCTGGCTGGCCCAGGGCTTTAGGTGCTGATGGGTGTCGGGCTTTATGCCTGGCTGGTGCAGGGCTTTAGGTGCCGACGGGTGTCGGGCTTTATGATTGGCTGGTGCAGGGCTTTATGCCTGGCTGGCCCAAGGCTTTAGGTGCCGATGGGTGTCGGGCTTTATGCCTGGCTAGTGCAGGGCTTTAGGTGCCGACGGGTGTTGGGCTTCATGCCTGGCTGGCCCAGGGCTTTAGGTGCCGACAGGTGTCGGGCTTTATGCCTGGCTGGCCCAGGGCTTTAGGTGTCGATGGGTGTCGGGCTTCATGCCTGGCTGGTGCATGACTTTAGGTGCCGACGGGTGTCGGGCTTCATGCCTGGCTGGCCCAGGGCTTTAGGTGCCGATGGGTGTCGGGCTTTATGCCTGGCTGGCCCAGGGCTTTAGGTGCCGACGGGTGTCGGGCTTTATGCCTGGCTGGCCCAGGGCTTTAGGTGCTGACGGGTATCAGGCTTCATGCCTGGCTGGTGCAGGGCTTTAGGTGCCGACGGGTGTCGGGCTTCATGCCTGGCTGGCCCAGGGCTTTAGGTGCCGACGGGTGTCGGGCTTTATGCCTGGCTGGCGCAGGGCTTTAGGTAAAAGAACTCAGGAGCTAAAATTAAAATTTGTTAATATAAATGAGGGGCGGAAGCCCAAAAGAATACATGCACGGTATCTGATGTGAGAGGAGGAATGCGTTACTGATAGTACCAACGAAGGTTGTCTGCATTCCATGTCCTAGGAAGCAGCTTCCCATCAAGCTCTTTAATCTTGTAAGCTCCGTGACGAAGTGTCTCGGCGATCCGATAGGGTCCTTCCCAATTTGGAGCTAGCTTGCCTCCCTCCGTCGGCTTCGAGACTTTAGCCCGTCGAAGGATCAGGTCCCCCGGCAGGAAAGTCCTGGGACTCACACGAGCGTTGTAATATTTGGCGGCCCGTTGCTGGTAGACCGCCATCCGAAGTCGCGCTCGGTCTCGCATTTTCTCCACCGGGATGACGGCTTCGGATCCAAAGACTAAGCTAAATGGCGTCTCACCGGTGGGGGCTCGCGACATTTTGTGGTAGGCCCACAGCACGTTGGGGAGCTCTTCCATCCATCGTCCCTTACAGTCATCTAGTCGAGATCTCAGCCCTTGGAGAATGATCCGATTAGTCACCTCGGCCACCCCGTTGGTCTGAGGGTGCCAAACGGAAGTGAATTTCTGACGGATACCCAGCTCGGAGCAGAATTCCCAAAAGGGCACGTTATCAAACTACCAGCCATTGTCGATGACCAGGGTGTGCGGCAGTCCGAAGCGACATATAATGAACTTCCAGAAGAAGGATCTCACTTTGCTCTCCGTGATCTTAGCAAGGGCTTCGGCTTCAACCCACTTGGTGAAGTGATCAACGGCCACCAGGAGGAACTTTCGCTATCCGAAGGCCGGGGGAAATGGTCCCAGGATATCCATACCCCACTGGACGAAGGGCCAGGGTGCCACCAAGGGGGTTAACTGAGACGTCGGCTGTCGCTGAATATTAGCATGGCGTTGACAGCTATCACATCTCTTAACGAGCTCGGCTACGTCCTCCTTCATGGTCAGCCAAAAGTACCCCTGTCGTAGGGCCTTGTAAGCTAGGGCTCTGCCCCCCAGGTGACTTCCACAGATGCTTTCATGGATCTCCCGCAGGATGTAGTCTGATTTCGCTGGTCCCACGCACCTGAGGACCAGATATTAGAATGATCTTCGATAAAGCTTCCCGTCCATCATCAAGAACCTCGGGGCCCTCTGCCTGAGTAGCTTGGCCTCAGCGGGGTTCTCTAGAAGAGTACCGTTGGTCAAATATCGGACGTAGGCATCCATCCAGGAGGGCTCTTACTCCATCGGCAACACTTCGTCCGCAACTTCAATGCTTGGGGCCTGGAGGTGCTCCACATATGTTCTTCCTAGCGTCTCGTCGGCCGAAGTGCCTAAACGGGATAATGCATCGGCTCTGGCATTCTTCGCTCGAGGAATGTAGCTGACACGGAAGTAAGAGAACGAGAGGCTTGGGATTGCACCTTGCTCAGATAGCGGGACATGGTTGGGTCCCTAGCTTCGTACTCCCCAGTGATCTTCCCAGAAACAAGTTGAGAGTCCGTGAAGGCCCTCAAACGCCCTGCACCTAACTCCTCAGCCAACCTCATTCCTGCTAGCAAAGCTTCATACTCCGCCTGGTTGTTAGTTACCGAGAGCTAGAATCTGAGAGCATACTCCACTGCATCCCCCTCAGGGCTCGCAAGAATGAGTCCGGCTCTACTTCCTTGAGAATTTGCTGCTCCATCTACATGCAAAATCCAGTCCTCCTTTTCCACCTCCTCGGTCGAGGGAGGGTCTACACACTCCTCCGGGCGTACTCCCTCCACACCCCTCTCGGTCCAGGAACACTCAACCAAGAAATTAGCTAACACCTGAGACTTCATGGCCGACCTTGGCCAGATGGATAGGTCAAACTCACTTAGTTTAATGGCCTATTTGGCTAGCCGACCGGAGGTGTCAGGGCGAGATAAGATGGTCGAAGAGGTTGGTCCATGAGCACCACGATGGGATGAGCTTGAAAGTAAGGTCAGAAGCGTTGAGCAGAGACCACCAGGGCAAAAATGATCTTCTCGGTTCTAGAGTATCTAGTCTCGGCATCATGAAGTACCTTGCTGGTGTAATAGATCGGCTTCTGGACCCCATCAACATCCATGCGCACGAGCACAGAGCTGACAGCTTTGGGGGAGGCTGCAAGATATAGGAAGAGCTCCTCTCCATTCTTTGGCTTGGACAACAGCGGGGGAGTGGATAAAAATTGCTTCAACTCCTCAAAGGCATCCTGACACTCCTTTGTCCACTCGAAGCCATTGACCTTGTGCAGCGCCTTAAAGAAGGGCAGACACCTTTCTACCGATCTTGATATGAAGCGACTCAAAGCCGCCACCCTCCCAGTCAGGCGTTGCATCTCTTTCTTGCTAGCTAGGGGCCTCATCTCCAAGATAGCCCTGATCTTGTCAGGGTTGGCCTCAATCCCTCGCTGGGTTACCATAAAGCCTAGAAACTTGCCTGCAGCCACTCCAAAGGCGCACTTATGGGGGTTAAGCCTCATCGATACCGGCGCAGGTTGTTGAAGGTCTCCTCGAGGTCGGCGACATGGTCAGCAGCACTGGTGCTCTTAGTTAGCATATCATCCACATACACCTCCTGTTACGCCCTATCTGGTCCTCAAAGACCTTATTCATCAACCTTTGATAGGTGTCTCCAGCATTCTTTAGCCCAAACGACATCACCTTGTAACAGTAAATCCCCTTTTCTGTAATAAAAGAGGTGGCTTCTTCATCTGCCGGATTCATCCTGATCTGATTGTATCCTAAGAATGCGTCCATGAAACTAAGGGTTTCATGCCCAGACGTGGCATCCACTAGCTGGTCGATCCGGGGTAACGGGAAGCTGTCTTTGGGGCATGCCTTGTTGAGGTCGGTGAAGTCCACGCACATCCTTCAGCTCCCACTGGCCTTGCGAACCATCATGACATTTGCCAGCCAGTCCGGGTAGTGCACCTCATAGATGTGACCGGCCGCCAATAGCTTCCGCACCTCCTCATCCATGGCCTTCTGTCGATCGAGGGCGAAACTCCTTTTCTTCTGCTGGATAGGTCGGCACTCCGCCCGAATGTTAAGTTGATGAGTAATCACCTCTTCTGGAATTCCCATCATATCGGATGCCGACCAGGCGAAGACATCCGCATTAGCTTGCAGAAAGGTGAGGAGTCGGTCACGAGCCTCCTCGGGAGTAGGGTTCCAATCCAGACTGTTCTCGTTGGGTCCTCCCCGAGGGGGAAAGTAAGCAGTCGATCGGCCAGCTCTCCTCTTCTCTGGGTCTCGAGGATCCAGCGTCTCAGGTACCGGTACGGGTGCCGCCCCCTACAGACTAGGGGCCATGTGGTAGCAAAGTGAAGGTGGATTCTGCTCTTCCCGCATCTCCCCAACTCCTTCGCTGGTAGGAAACCTCATGAGGAGCCTCTTAGTGGATATGACAGCATCCAAGAGATTGAGCCTGGGCCTCCTGAGGATCGCATTGTAAGCAAGGGGCACGCAAACCACCAAGAACTTCATAAAAATCGTGCTTTGACATGGGGCTGTGCCAGCCATCACAGGGAGAGTGACCTCCCCCTCGACTTTCACAGAATCTCCAGTAAACCCCATCAGGAGCGTGGCGACGGGCCGGAGTAGATTAGGTGACAGGTTCATGCGAAGAAAAGCGTCATAGTTCAAAACATCCATAGAGCTCCCACTATCAACTAGAATTCTCTTTACATGATGTTTAGCGATCATCATAGATACGATGACGCTGTCATCATTCTTGTTTACTACCCCCTCTAAGTCCTTTTTAAAGAAAGGATTACAGAATCCAACTCCCCCTCCCCTCTTGGCCTCTTCGGCGGGCCTCCTGCCCCTCAGGAAATCATTGCCACCGTCTTCTCCATTGGGGCATTGTCGATCATCGGCGGCAGGGGCGTGATGGGCCAAGAGCTCCCGGGTTGTTCCTCTGGACGAACTTTTTTAGGTGGCCCCACTGGATAAGGTCTTCGATAGCCTTCTTCAGCTGGCGACACTTGTCAGTATCATGACCGTGATCCCGGTGGTAGCGACAATAGAGGTTCTTGTTGCGAGGGATCTTCTGGTTCATTGGAGGAGGGCACTGAAGATAAGACTCCCCTTCAATCTCGAGCAAGATCTGAGATATCGGGGCGAGCAATGGGGTGTAGGGTCCATCTCTTAGTGCAGGAGCTCGGGGACGGTTGTCTGGCCGACGAGGAGGCTCAGGTCTCCTGGGGCGAGCTTCGGCAGGTTCCGGTCGAGCAGGTTTCTTGGGGATGTTCCCGCCAGCCTCGCGCTGGGAGTAGTCGGCCTCATCAGCTCGAATGTACTTCTGAGCTCGGGTCAAGAGCTCGGCATAAGAGCCGGGTGGCTTCTTGTCGAGGGAGTACACAAAGCGAGATGGGTGGAGCCTCGCTTCAAGGCCAAAGTGGCCACGAGTCTTCAAGATTGTAGACCTCTAGGGCCGCTCCTTGAACCGAGCGACATAATCCCGTAGGGACTCACCGCTCTTCTGTTGGACGGTGAAGAGGCTATCTGCTACCCTGGGGATCTTTCGACAGGCATCAAAATGGGCCAAGAAAGACCTCTCCAATTGGTGGAAGGAATCAATGCTTCGTGGCGGCAGACGAGAGTACCAAGCTCGGATGGCCTTCTTCAGGGTGGCTGGGAAGGCGATGCACATGAGTGAGTCGGTGACCCCTGGACTTGCATGAGAACTTTATAACTTTCAAGTAGTCCAGAGGGTCCGTGGTCCCATCATAAGGATCTAGCTGGGGAAGGCGGAACCGGGTGGAGATGGGTTCTTCCATGATGCGGCGAGACAAGGGAGGCCGGCTGTCGTAATCCGTCTCTGGCAGGTGGGTGATCCGACGGCTAAGCTCCTCCAACCTCTGGTTATACTCGTCGAGTCGTCGCTTGGCTCGACGGGCCATCCGGCCATCAACAGACCCCTCCCCAGAAGATTCAGAAGACGGAGAACGGGGACAGTGAGGGCGCTCTGCCTCCTTCCGGTGCCGCCGCTTAGGGGAAACACTAGCGTGGCGGAAAGGCGACCGTGTCTCTTAGAGGCTTCCCGGTGGTGAGGCTTGCAGAGCTTGATGGTGGCGATCCCCAGGCACCGGCGATCTCCTCCGGGAGGAATGCTGGCTGGGTTGCACCACCCCTGGGACTGAAGGATTTGGCTCCGGCTACTACGCGGCGGCCTGTTGGTGCTGCAGGCCCTGAACCGCCGCCGCCAGAGACTGGACTTGCGTGGCCAGGGCGGTGAATCAATCTTCTTGGAACTGTTGTGGGGAGACGCTGGGATATCGACCGGAGGAGCGGAAGGTCCAGCCTCCTGGGGGTGCAGCAGCTCCAGAATGCTGGCTGCGAGAGCCAAGGGGGCTCCGCGGGTGGACCGGCCCGTGGCGCTGCCCCCCAGTGCAACTGGCAGAAACTCCATCCATTCGGGTCGTCACCATGGCTTCAAGAGCTTAAAGAGAGAAATTGCAGATTGCTGGTTCGATGTCTTTCTCTTTCCCCCCTTCCTGGCACGCCAATCGATGACGCCAAGTCACCTTCTTCAAGCGTCGGGGAAGATGGACGTCCTTCTCGTCGGACCCTGCAAGAAAAGTCCCCGGAGATCGGATGTTCCGGTGGGGACCCTCCGATGCTCAAGTTAGTTACTTGGGATCAGACGAGAACCGCTCAGCAGAAGGGAGCTGAGACAGTTAGGGTTTTGCTAGGAGGAAGAAAGCTAGAAAATCAGTGTTCGATCCCTACTTACAGTGCGGGCGCATGTTTTTATACATGTCCGAATATCCCATCTTACTGTTCCAAAAGATTGCTGTCGTACCATTATTGTGCGCGCCGGAGGCATCCCGCGCTACCTGTCAGTATGGCATTACACGTGTCTAGCAGCCGCGGTTGTATTTGGTGCGCGCCGTTGCTTGACATGACCGCGCAGTTGCAAGTGATAGTGAATCGTACTCCATAACGGGGCATAGTCATGCACAGGGACACATGCAATGCACCATACGTCGTTATGAGGCATGCCGCAAGCAGCCACGGGTGCACAGAGTCATGTGAGTGCGCCAGGTGGCCCGGAGTTGTCGTTTGGTTCGAAGGATGGCTCGCATGCCGAACGTCGATGATGCCCGCGCACCCCGAGACCAAAGGGGGTCTCGAGGTGGAGATATAGTGACCTCATCCCAAGACCGGAGGAGGTCTCAAGGGTGAGATGGTGCTGGTGCACCCCGAGACCGGAGGGGTGTCTCGGGGTCGAGATATGGCGACCTCACCCCGAGACCGGAGGAGGTCTCGGGGGTGAGATGATGCTGGTGCACCCCGAGACCGGAGGGGGTCTCGGGGTCGAGATATGGTGAACTCACCCCGAGATCGGAGGGGGTCTCGGGGGTGAGATGGTGCTTGTGCACCCGAGACCGAAGGGGGGTCTCGGGTCGAGATATGACGAACTCACCCCGAGACCGGAGGAGGTCTCGGGGGTGAGATGGTGCTTGTGCACCCCGATACCGGAGGGGGTCTCGGGGTCGAGATATGGTGATCTCACCCCGAGATCGGAGGGGTCTCAGGGGTGAAATAATGCTGTGCACCCGAGACCGGAGGGGGGTCTCGGGGTCGAGATATGGTGATCTCACCCCGAGATCGAAGGGGGTCTCAGGGGTGAAATAATGCTTGTGCATCTCGAGACCGGAGGAGGTCTCGGGGGTGAGATGATGCTGGTGCACCCCGAGACCGGAGGGGGTCTCGGGGTCGAGATATGGTGAACTCACCCTGAGATCGGAGGGGGTCTCGGGGGTAGATGGTGCTTGTGCACCCGAGACCGGAGGGGGGTCTCGAGGTCGAGATATGACGAACTCACCCCGAGACCGGAGGGGGTCTCGGGGGTGAGATGGTGCTTGTGCACCCCGAGACCGGAGGGGGTCTCGGAGTCGAGATATGGTGATCTCACCCCGAGATCAGAGGGGGTCTCGGGGTGAGATAATGCTTGTGCACCCCGAGACCGGAGGGGGTCTCGGGGTTGAGATGCGGTGACTTCCATTAGCTGCTGTTACCTTTTATTCTAACGGCGCTGGATCAGCCATATCAACTACTAATGTATCTTCTTCTACCAAGGAAGAAAAAAAAGGACATAGGCAATGGCCTACAAGCTATTGTGTCTTTGTTAAAAGTTTTCTTAAAGCATTTTTTGAGATACTTATTTGTCTAGATCTTCTTTACTACTTTAAAGTTCATCTTCAAAATTTGAACATCAAACTCTGTTTAAAATGGAAGTGAAGCCTTTCCTAGTAGCTTTTGCCAGGATTCTGTGGCCCAAAGCCGAATTATAGGTGGAATGCAGGCCAAATTCTGATAAGAATGGGCATTTCAAGAAGCAGAACAAAAGGCAGCATAACAGCTCAAGGCCCAGCAGCATGATATGTATTTGTGAATCTTCTAACTATCCACTTGATGAGGGCAGCTACGATACTGAATGCTTACTGATTGCAACTCATCTGGTCCAGCGAGACATTTTAATGTTCTCTAGAGATCAAAAACTTGAGAAACACACTTAAGAAACAAAAGATGTAGCCACTTGAGTAGATAAAAACTGATGACGCCAAGTCACCTTCTTCAAGCGTCGGAGAAGACGGACGTCCTTCTCTCCCGGACCCCTGCAAGAAAAGTCCCCGGAGACCGGATTCTCCGGTGGAGACCCTCCGATGCTCAAGTTAGTTACTTGGGATCAGATAATAACTGTTCAGCAAAAGGGAGCTGAAACAGTTAGGGTTTTTGCTAGTAGGAAGAAAACTAGAAACCAGAGTTTGAGTCCCTACTTACAGTGTGGGCGCGTGCTTTTATACATGTTCGAATGTCCTATCTTTCTATTACAGAAGATTGCTATCGTACCATCACTGTGCGCGCCGGAAGCATCCCGCGTTACCTGTCATTATGACTTTACAGGTGTCAAGCAGCCACGGTTGCATTTGGTGCGCGCCGTGCTTGACATGACCGCGCACAGTTGCAAGCGGTAGTGAATCGTACTCCGTAATGGGGCACAGTCATGCACAGTGACACATGCAATGCACCATACGCCGTTATGAGGCATGGCCGCAAGCAGCCATGGGCGCATGGCGAGTCACGTGGGTGCGCCAGGTGGCCCGAACTTATCGTTTGGCTCGAAGGCTAGTTCAATGATGAACGTTGATGATGCCTGGGCACCCCGAGACCGGAGGGGGTCTCGAGGTTGAGATATAGTGACCTCTCCCCGAGACCGGAGGGGGTCTCGGGGGTGAGATGATGCTTGTGCACCCCGAGACCGGAGGGGGGTCTCGGGGTTGAGATATGGTGACCTCACCCCGAGACCGGAGGGGGTCTCGGGGGTGAGATGGGGCTTGTACACCCCGAGACCGGAGGGGGTCTCGGGGTCGAGATGGTGCTTGTGCACCCCGAGACCAGAGGGGGGGTCTCGGGGTCGAGATATGGTGACCTCACCCGGAGACCGGAGGGGGTCTCGGGAGTGAGATGGTGCTTGTGCACCCCGAGACTGGAGGGGGGGTCTCGGGGTCCAAATATGGCGACCTCACCCCGAGACCGGAGGGGGTCTCGGGGTGAGATGGTACTTGTGCACCCCGAGACCGGAGGGGGGTCTCGGGGTCGAGATATGGTGACCTCACCCCGAGAACGGAGGGGGTCTCGGGGTCGAGATATGGCAACCTCACCCCGAGACCGGAGGGGTCTTGGGGGTAAGATGGTGCTTGTGCACCTCAAGACCGGAGGGGGTCTCGGGGGTGAGATTGTGCTTGTTGTTGAGAAATTGGGAGATTGTAATTATTTAATTACCCCAACCTTATTGATTTTGATGATTTCCAAAAGCCATGAGTATTTTAAAGGAAATAATGAGTTTATTAATAAAAAACCTTGAGCTTATTCAAAATGAAAGCAATGGACTCTCAATGTTAAATTCACTGAGTTTTGAATCAATTTGAAAAAGAAGTTTCAAGCTCTATATTTAAGATTTCAAAAAGGAATTTTTACATGTTATATTTCAATCAATGATTTCTTGAAACATGTATAGAATTCATGCTTAATATCATATTTATTGTATTCAAGTCAAAATATCATTTAAAATTATTCTAGGACGAATTTCAAATTCAATCAAGAAAATTTCTGATTTTTGATACGTTCCGGAGCCGACTCTAGAGTTTCAGAGTCGACTCCAGTAAGTAACAGAGATTTCTGATTTCTCAAGTCGACCCTTGGATTTCAAGAGTCGACCCCTGACTCTGTGCGAGCCGACTTCTGGACTGTGTGAGCCGACTCCGCTCAAACAACAGAAAACATGTTTTTTGAGCGCTTCTCGAGTCGACTCCCCATTTTCTTCGAGTCGACCCCCGACTGTCAGGAGTCGACACTTTGGTTCTTCGCGAGTCGACCCTCTAACGTTTTAAATGTTTCTATTTTTAGTAATCGACTTTGAGTCAACTCCCACAGAGCTCGAGTCGACTCCGCGAAATTCTGGGCGCGATTTTTCACGATGACACATCAGCTCCAACGGTAATATTTTCAAATAACGGCTATTTTCTGTGTTTCTAATGGATATATTTTTGCAGAATCTATAAATAGAGGAGCTCTTTTCAAATCAAGAGGAATATAGAAGAGAATAGAGTGGTGAAAAAGAGAGAAAAGAAAATCTTTCAAAAGAGGGAAAAACAGAGCTTCATTGGAAAAATCATTTGAGTCAAGAAAAGAGATTCAAAAGGAGTGAAATCAAAGAGAGAGATTCATGTGCTCCAGAGCTACAATCAACAAAAGTTCAAGAGGAGATCCCAAAGCACCAAGAGCAAATCAAGATCTTCCAACCTAGAAGAAAAGTAGAAAAGCTTCAACCAACATCAAAAGCCCCAAAGCTAGGAGAATCTGTGCTGAGGCCTGATTCACACTTCAAAGGAGTTGGAGAAGAGAAGCAAAGAAGCAAGCCTGCATCAAGCTTATTTAATCAGGCTTTTCTAAACCTAAGTTTTTATTTTGATTATTCTGCTCAAGAGGAGCTGCTTGTATCTAAACTCTGATTTATTTTCTTGTGTACTGATTCAATCAGTGGATTGAATCAGTGGAGGTAGTTGTACCTCGTTGTAAGCTTGGGATAGCTTACGTTTGGGTTCGTTGTGATCCGTTAAAATAACGAGTTGGGTTTGTGCTGGTGAGCCGTGAAAAACCGGCTGGGTTCGTTGTGATCCCGGGAAAACAACAAGTTTGAGTTGTGAGCTTGTAAAACAACTCGGCTGTAATCTAGGAGATTATAGTGTGGACCCAAGTGATCTTGGGAGTGGACGTAGGTGTTGGTTGCACCGAACCACTATAAAATTATCTTGTGTTTGCCGTGCTTATTTGTCTCTCACTCTATCTCTCTATATTTCTGTTTGTGCATTGCTTATAAGTTAATTTCTCTCACTTGCACATCTTGAGTTAATTTGTTTAAAACATTTCAAAAAGTCTTAAATTTTTAAGAACTCAATTCACCCCCCCCCCCCTCTCTTGGGTTGCCATCTGGGCCAACAATTGGTATCAGAGCAAGTGCTCATTTAGAATTTGATCTCACGATCAAGGGCTAAAGATCCTTATGGCAACACAAAGTGGTTCATGTTTTGCTGAAGGTCCTTCTACGAATAGACCTCCTTTATTTAATGAAACCAACTATTCATATTGGAAAGCTAGAATGAGAATATTCATTCAAGCTTCTGACTATGAATTATGGGGAGTAATAATGAATGGACCTAGTACACCCACACACGTAGTTGATGGCACTATTGTTCCTAAGCCCGAAAGGGATTGGAATGATAATGATAGGAGAATGGCACAATTAAATGCTAAAGCCATTAATATTTTGTATTGTTCCTTAGACTCTAATGAATTCAACCGAATCTCAACATGTAATTCCGCAAAAGAAATTTGGGATAGGTTGGAAATAACACATGAAGGAACAAACCAAGTAAAAGAATCAAAGATAAATATTTTGGTTCATAAATATGAATTATTTACCATGGAACAAAATGAAACCATCACATGCATGTTCACTAGATTCACTGATATTGTGAATGGTTTTGAAAAGTCTTGGAAAAGTATATACTAACTCTGAGCTTGTTCGCAAAATTCTTAGGTCACTTCCAAGGGCTTGGGAAGCCAAGGTGACAGCCATACAAGAAGCCAAAGATCTGAACTCCTACCATTGGAAGCTTCTTGGTTCGCTAATGACTCATGAGCTTCAAGTTAAACAACATGTCAATAAGGATGAGTCAAGAAAGAAGAAGACCATCGCCCTCAAGGCTGCAAAAGTTGAAGATAGCAGCAGCGATGATGAAGAGGATGATGATGATGAGACAGCCCTCCTTGCAAGAAAATTCAGAAGTTTATGCAAGAAGGAGGCCCTTCCACAAGAAGAGATTTATCAAAAATGGAAGGAGAAAAAAAAAGGAAAGAAAAAGAAAAAGGACAAAGAAAAAGAGAAAGAGCCCTTAGTATGTTATGAATGTAAAAAGCCAGGGCATTTAGATATGACTGTCCTTTACTTAAGAAGGCCTATAAGAAAAAGAAAAAGGCCTACATGGCAACTTGGACTGACAGTGAAGAGTCTTCTTCCGAAGAAGAAGAACAAAAAGAAGTTGCAAATGTTTGCTTCATGGCGGACGACAATGAAGAGGTAAGTACCAAACCCCCGATGATGAATTTACTTTTGATGAAATGTTTGAAGCATTTAATGAATTGATGATTGATTTCAAGGCTTTGAAAAAGAAACACAAATCTTTGAAAACTGAAAACTTAAATTTAATTAATGAGAAAAATGAGTTAAATCTTGTAGTTAAAGATTTAAAAGATAAAAAGAAACACTTTTAATGAAAAATGATTTTACTCATAAGATTGATTTGATTAAATCTGAGAATGAAAATCTAATTAAAGAGAAAGAATCAATCTCTAATGAAAATGATTTTCTAAAGAAAGATGTTAAAAAGTATAAAGACATTGTTGAGAAATTTACTCTAAGCTCAACTAAATAAATATTTTAGATAGTCAAAAAGGCTGTTTTTGACAAAGCAGGTTTAGGGTATAACATTTAGAAAACAAAAATCATTGAAAAATATTTTTGTAAAAGCTAACCAAAGTAATATTACTTGTTTTAAATGTAATCAAAAGGACATAAATCTTTTGAGTGCAAAACAATAAGTAATAATGAAAAATTAAACACTAAAGGAAAGAAATTTGGGTTCCGAAAGGAACAATTTTTATTGCTACTAACCATGAAGGACCCAAGAAAGCTTGGGTACCTAAACATAAAGTTTAAATTACTGCAGGAATGTCTTGTAGCCAAAAGATCAAAAAGAAAGTGGTACCTTGATAGTGGCTGCTCAAGACATATGACGGGTGACAAAGATGAATTCATCACCTGGAAGAAAAGAAAGGTGGAGTTGTTACGTTTGGCGATAATGGTAAAGGTCAAATTATGGGCCTTGGTAAAGTTCGTATAACTCCATCTACATTTATTGATAATGTACTTTATGTTGATGGTTTGAAGCATAATCTAATTAGTATAAGCAATTATGTGATAAAAACTTTAATGTTTCATTTAAATCTTCAATATGCACTGTAACTAATTCTATTGATAATAGCATTGTATTTACTGGTTATAGACATGGCAATGTTTACTTGGTTGATCTAGAAAAATTATCTTTGAGTGATCATTGCTTGATTGCTGACAATGCTAACATAAATGAAATTAGTTGGTTGTGGCATCGTAGATTAGGTCATGCAAGCACACACCTTATTTCAAAATTAATTAAAATGGATTTAGTTAAAGGCTTACC